>OMKY01207624.1:0-13393 GCA_900302395.1 Bregmaceros cantori
CCACCAAAGGATGTGTTAACAGAAGACACATCCACTCATCTGACTGCCAGATAAACTGTTTAATGGAAGCTGGCGTCTGGCTGACAACCCCTGTGTGACATCAACAAAAAACACACACTAGAAGCTAACATTGATCAACACATAATATTACATTAAATGTCAACTCACAACACACACCAATATCCGACATATCTTTCTTGCTTCAAAAGGTGTTCTGTTAAGGTAGTTCACTTCAGTGACAAAATTCTGACAAAATCGTTTTAATCATGTGTGTGCTATTTTTTTTTTCATACTGGCAGAGATGTCTAATATTGTCAGGCGTGCAGTGAGTCACAGGCAGAGAAACCATTGTGTGGGTGGGCAAAGTTCACTCACCAACCACAGAAACACTCTCCAACTGAGTCAGACCAGTGAAGAGGTATCCATCTTTTCATACAGCATTTTGAATTTGTGGATAATCTAATAAAGTGACATGTAGAGCCTCCCCCCATTTTCACCCCAATGATGTTTTTTCTTTTTGCATTCACAGATGCTTCCTATATCATTTTAACTGTTATTGGTGAGTTTATAGCCTATTGGTCTGTTAAAAAGATCAATCAATTAGGTTAATTGAATAATGTTCATGGTTTGCAACTTTGTTTTTATTATAAATGTCTAGAGCTGCAACTGATTAATCGATTAATCGATGATAATCGATCACTGAATTAATCAGCAACTAATTTGATAATCGATTAATCAACAGCAATTCATCGTTTCCTTGTTTGGTCAATCCTCTGCTTAAATGTGTTGAATATGTTGTTCAACGTTTGCAATATCAACAATGTTTCAGGCTAATAATAACTAGGATTTTGTGCGGCGCAGTAGCTCAGTCTGTTAAGAGTGAGTACACTGCGAAGCACACAAATGCCATATGTGTGGCACAATCGTGGGTTCGCTTCCCCTCCCCGACATCCATGCCGCATGTCTCCTCCCCCTTCTTCACCCTTTTCCCAGCCAATCCTGAATAAAGCTCCAAATGGGTCGCAAAAGAGCATCCGTTCCAAAAATACAAATTCGGTTCCGATTTCAAAGACAAAAATGTATAGATTAATCGATTAATCACCAGAAAAGATGGTCATCAATCGATTATCAAAATAATCGTTAGTTGCAGCTCTATGAATTTCATTTTTAAAATGTTTCCAAAATCGCTTAGAGATGGACTGCATGTTGGAATCTCTTATTGGCTAAAACCCCAAATTTTGAATGAAATTATTTAAATAGATACAAAAAAACACATGTGCTTCTTCGAAATAAAAATGCCAGAAGGTACGTTTGAAATAAAGCTGCAGGATCACTTGATCACAATGAATCACAGGGCGCATTATCAAGTTCTAAAGTTTCAGATCCAATCTCGTCCATCATTTTTGGTGTGCGTGTGTGTGTGTGTGTGTGTGTGTGTTGGGGAAAGTGTGCGTGAACTGTGAAAAAAAAAAAAAAAGTAATAATCAATGCTCATCAATTCAATCCGCAATGGGAATGCGCAATTGGTTGGAAATTAGACAGTTAAGCTACCACCCATCACAATGTGAAGCAAAGTGGCAAATATCTTGAGGGTGTGCTTTTTCCTTCTTTCTGAATGTGTGGTCTGTGCTACTGGTGTTCTAGAAATAATGGAAACCTTCAGTCAGGTTCCATGAAATAAGAGTTATTCTGTAGCTACTTAATTGTTAAACTAAAACAACGAGCTCAAGGTAATGTAGTTGAAAGAACTAACAGTCAGCCTCTTCCACCGCGTATGTGTACTGTGCATCCATGTTGATGCCAATTCATATTACACACACAGGCACGCACCTTGCTTTACGTGACTCGCTGTACAACAAATGAGACACGGGTCTGTCTTGTTTCCACTGTGTGACATGTTGTGTGACAGCGGACTCACTAAAGAGATCAGCCCGTGTGCTGGTCAGTGTCTCCGAGTCCCCGAGTTTACGTGAACGGTCCCCCTCGCCTGGGGCGCGTGCAATTCCAAGTCCGATTGTTTGGGAGTGATTCGGCCTAACTTTCCACTGTAGTGTAAACATACACATCCTCATTGTCAGAGATAAAAAGCTACCGGCTTCTGTCATTCGGTCTCCAAACATCACGATGGGAGGTTAAGCCGAATGAGTCACAGACACTCAGTGCCAAACATTAGCTGGTGATAGAAACGTGGGCACAATTACGTCTCGCAACATGAGGCAAAACAGCACTTTCCCAGCTGAATATATTTGGAATGGCATTACTGGAGTAGTAAGTTAAAAATGGGTTCCTACCTTCCTCGGCGGAGTTTGGCTGGAGCAGGACGCACAGCGCTACGAGTGTACTCCACATCTCCTCGGTGCCGAACGACACTGGTGATGAAGACCGAGACGCACAGACAGACGCATTCAGGCACAACGCACGCACAGACGCGCATACACGCGCGCACACATTGCAGACGCTGACACGCACGCAGACGCACGCAGACTGTCGTATTGACGCGTACGGAGCGCAATGCAAACCCAGCGGAGAACTGTCATTCAGAGGGCGGAGGAGGGCGCCACTAACAAAAAACTAAACTGATCCTACAGACATTGACCACGGGCTGACAAGACGTGTGAATGAGAGGGGGAGAGATGGAGAGAGGGGGTGGAAGGAGAGAGGAGTAGTGTGAGGGAGGGAGAAAGAGAGACAGGGCGAAGAGAAAGGGGGAGAGATGGAGAGCGAGAGCGCAAGAGTTTGAGCAAGAGAGAGAGAGAGAACGGGGAGGAGTCAGTTCACTTCATCTCTTTATAAAAGTCAAAGGTTGAATGGAGACACAGACAGTCAGGGAAGGTGATGGAGAGGAAGGAGTAGAAGGAGGGAGAGAGAGAGGGGGGGTGTGTGTGACGGAGAAGTGGGGGGTGAGGATGAGGGTCAGAGAGGTACAGACATCGCTCATGATAGGACAGTCGCCCATTAACTGGATTTGATGATGGAGAAAGTTGCGGAAAAATTGCAATGACAGCGGGCTGTTGCCAATGCATTGAGAGAAGGAGACTAAGATACGTAAATAGAGAGTGAACGAGAGAGAGAGAGAGAAATTAAAGGGGAGGAACAGAAAGAGGCTGATAGAAAGGGGTGGAAAGAGAGAGGTAGTGTAGGTGATTATTTGTTTTTCCCTCTTGTTGATCTCTGTGTTTCTGACTCAGTGCATCTATTTGTCGACGTCTCCAAAGGGGCCCTGTTGACGATTGAGCGACCTCACCCCAAATGCTCCGTATCTAAGAATGTATCTGCTTGACTGGAAATTGTTCATTCCCAAGGAGAAGTTACAGTTTGGTGGTTTCGCATGAGTGATCTTAGCAATATATGTATGCGGAAACACAACACATCATCATTGTCATCATCAACCTTGTAGTCTGGGTGACCGTTGGGGTGCCCCTGAAGATTTTGCAACCATCTCTCTCTGTCCTCGGCCATTCGCATGGTGTCACTCTGAACCTTGTCCACTCTTGGATGTTATATTCCCATCGCTTTCTCTGTCTTCCTCTCTTCCTTCCACCTGGCACTGTCCCTTGAAGGAATGTTTTTGAGAGTCCGTGGGATCTTGTGACATGTCCGTCCCATTTTAGTTTTTGTTTTTTGACTGTGGTTAGTAGATCTTCATATGGTTCAATGGCTTGTTTTATTCTGGCTTTCACTTCTTCGTTGGCGACGTGTTCTCTGTACTAGATGCAGGGGATCCTGTGGAAACCTCTAATCTCTGTGGCCTGAATTCTTCTCGCTAGTTTTGCCATTAGGGTTAGGGTCCACGTCTCACAAGCATACAGAAAGATTGACATCACGAGTGAGCGCATCAGTTCGATCTTGGAGCTGGTGGAAATATTCTTGTCCTACCAAATTGTCCTTCGTTTTGCTGGAGCCACTGATGTTTGTGCAAGCCTGCTGATGATTTCAGGTTGTGACCCTTGGTCTGTGACAATGGCTCCAAGGTACTTAGAACTTCTGACTGTTTCTAGCTGATGGATACTGACTCTGATCTCTTTGGTGATGCCTTTGGTGCTGTTGGTCATCAGTTTTGTTTTCTCAGCGCTGATCTCCATGCCTCTGATCTCCGTGTATGCAGCACAGGTTTTGTTCAGTCGTTCCACCAGGTTCACCTCGCTTCCTGCTAGCCCATCGATGTTGTCTGCAAAACGCAGGTTTGTGATTGCTCTGCCGGCAATGGTAATGGGAGAGATGGAGGGAGGGGGTGGAAGGAGAGAGGAGTAGTGTGAGGGAGCGAGAAAGAGAGACGGGGCGATGAGAAAGGGGGAGAGATGGAGAGCGAGAGCACAAGAGTTTGAGCAAGAGAGAGAGAGAGAGAGAGAGAGGAGAACGGGGAGGAATCTGTTCACTTCATCTCTTTATAAAAGTCAAAGGTTGAATGTTTCTAGGTGCCGGCTGTAGTCCTGCCGACAATGGTAACAGACCCTTGATCTGATTGGTGATTGTGCCCTGTCCTAAGTTGATGATGTACCTACAAGACTGGTCTTTTGCCATATTATAGGGGCAAAAACTTAAGGGATGGACACTACACAAGTTCAATACCAAGACCATCGTAAAATGTGCTATTCTACGCATTTTTCAAGTTTTTCTAGGAGTTGAAAAAGCCCCCATAAATATGTAATACCCACATGTTGGATCGAAAAACAAAAAAAAAATCCATTCTAATAGAAGCACTCAGAGTTTGCAAACCATAGTGGTACAAAAACATCTGCTGGCAACCCATTATCAATGTAAGCGTTCGTAGAGTAGCACGATTGCGTTTGACGCCACTGGCAAACATACCAACTACATTTCCCAGCGGCCCCTGGACCCAGAAGTCTAGGCACATAACGCACAGTGATCTATCGTAAGTTGGTGATTAAGTATGATCATGTTACTTATAGGCTAAAGAAATGCAGAAAGTGGCTAACCGCGAACGGTGATTGGTTGGAAGTGATGAAGATTGATGATGATGATGTTAATATGATCACGCTGCAAATTAAATACATTTTTAAATAGTGATGGTGAAACAATTTAAGAGAATGTGTCTTCAGTGTCTGTATTGGGATTAGTAATAATGCTAGAATATTTAAAAATAATAATGATAATAATACGTTGATTTACAAAATGTGCATAAAGTGGAAGTTTTTGGTCCTCTCACCATCTGAGATTTAAAAATATGCAACTTAACTATACACATTATCACCCCTATAGTATTAACGTCAAAATAATATAACTAATTTACAAAACAACAACATTGAACGAAATAGTTCAAATAACAATAAAGCCATGTGGTATTTGGACTACCTCTGCTGTTGAAAGTTGTAACTGGGTACTTTGTCTTGTTAGTGGTGTCATTATACTGCCTCCGTGACAGCATAGTGCTGATAGCTGATGGAGTTGGACCATTAACCGTTGTTTTGGGAACACTCCAAATGAACACGTTCATACTAGGCACATCAATTATTTCCACGCGCCACGCGTGGGGCCTATACTTAAGCCGTAGAATTTCATCTTTGACAACGAGCTGGTGTGCCATCGCCGCTCGCTGGTCACCGACGGTATTGCTGCGTGTGTGAGAGTGTGTGATATCGATTGTATTCTACACGGTATATCAACAGGATAATATATTTTCAATATGATCGTATTATCATACCGTATTAACCTTATTGTGTTGATGCAATTTTTTTCATTCAAAAAATATTGGAGGTCCCTGGCACGTGATTTTAAACAATCCGGGTAGCATAACATGTTTTAAACACATTATTACATTACATTATTATTATTATTCATTTATTACTATTCACTTCTTTAGATTCATGTAACGGTGGCTTTTGACTTTGGATAAACATCCTTCACATAGCGAGTACATGCAGCAAGGACACGGGATGAGGGGCGAGGGGTGCAGAAGTTTGTTGCGATTTGTACAGGTGTGTTGGGACGTTTTGGGATGTTTTTCCTCAGCATTTTCATGTATTTTATTTGGGACAAAACACTCTGGCTCTGTCACGAAGCTTGTCGCTTTTGCTGGGCACCCCAGGGGAAACCTTAAAATACAACTAAACAGATGTGTGAACTTCTGACATTTAAATGTTCGTGACTCTACATGTTTTTGTTCAAATTGCAAGTGGTATTTCTGAAGATGGACAGTATTTTTTTCCTGGACAAAGGTGGCAACATACCTCAATAATATTATTGTTTTGGGATAAATAATTAAAATGATGTCTTTATTTCCACGCGGACAATGCATGTTTTCACATTCCATGATTAATTTATTATCGCCTTGCGTCTGTGTGCCGTGTGTGGAATTGGCGTTAGATCGAATACCTCTTCCGTTTGATGAACCCGGCGAATCCTGTTGGTAGAGCGAGTGACGGCAGGGCTGCCCGATAGCAGCGCTCCTACTCCGTGGCCGGCGCGGGATTTCAGGCGTCTTTCCGCGTATCCTTGTTATATCATTTTTTGTTAAAATATATACTTGAACTCTCGGTACATAAACTCTCGGTAAAAGTTCTGACAACTTCGTGTGGATGACGTGACGTCACAACCGAGGATTGGTTGTACTACACAAGCCGTGATGTTACGTAGCACAATTGGCTAACCCAAGCGGGCCTCGGAGTTGTCACGTTGGTTCCACTCATTACTCGTTACTTGAAACGTTACAAAAATGTGAGTAACGCACTACTTTGTAACGCGCTAGTGACAACACTGCTAAGGTATATGCGTGCTCTCCAGCGCTCTGCCTAACCAACTGAGTTACTGGGCAGCACATACGTTTCTACTTCTAAGTGGATGTAAAAAGATTAATTTAAAAATATCTTGATTGTGCGGTAAAACAGCTCCCGTAGGCGCCCTTTCATGAGAGCACCTGTGCTTTGATGTTGTGTTGTTTGCGAACGATGCGTTTGCAAAATGTTTGATCGATTTCCTGAATGAAACAGCCATTTTACTAAATAATTGATTTGGTTTCAATATAATTAACATGATGTTCTATGAAAGTAAAAAAAGTTGACTTCCCCACGTGGTTACGACAGATTCCCATAAAAGTTTTTCCTGGCATTTAATTTCTACGTCCTGAGAATAAAATGCTCCTCTACTCAAATATAGAGGTGAACACTTTTTACAGAAACATTGTAAATTTGACTGATGTGTTCGGTGAAATTCACTTAAATGCATACTATTCAGCCTTTGGAAAGTTATTCTTTTGGGGCGCGAGCACCGTTTTTCATTCTTTATTGAGGGAGATAGTGACAGGATTAAATCGGAAACTGGGATGAAGAGGGTAAAACAATTTCAAGTGAAAACACACCAGCAAGCATGCAACTCACCTGTGAGCAATTTTGAATTAGAAGTGTCGTGCCTGCTTTAGCCTGATTGGTCCCTCGTAGTGAGATCATCAGATGTCCCCCTCCTTCAGCTATAACTGAAAGTCACTTCTGACATCTTGACCAGAAATTCTTCATGTCTTGTCTAGCTAGTGTAATGGGTGTAAAATGACCACCAGGGGTTGATAACTACACACACAACGCAAATGACTGGGAGCTCCCATCATGCACCGGGAACCCCCCATATGCTGGGATAAAGAGTTGAACACCCTTAGTCACCCTTAATCACCGTGTATCCAAATTTGAATATGACTTTCCACACCCGTTATATTTGGTGCCGTAACCTGGATCAGACACATAGTCCTGTGCATTAAGTAGGTGCTGTATCGCACCACCTGCCGTGTACCAGAACCAACGCATCGTACATTGCTAGATGGTACATTGGGTCTGGGAAAATCAGGCAGACGTTGCCCGTAAACGGACGGACTAAAGAAATTATTCAAATTGAGACGCGCTTGTGCCACCTACTTTGGAAAACGGACTATTCAGCGAGGAAACAAGATTTTATTTTTCGGGAAAAATTGTGCTCACACGTCATCTCAATATCTATGAAAATTTGATGTACAGACACACTCCCACTGAGCTGGGTAGTAATCAGATTCCAAGACAATAGTATGTTAAACAACATTTTAAAATATGATATCTACATATTGGGGATCAACAGTATCTATCACAGTATCAGGGCCATTCAACTGGCGGCCCGCGGGCCAAATCCGGCCCGCCAATCAATTTTTTTCTGGCCCCCATAGCAATCCACAAATTTAAAAAAATAAAAAATGTTTGGTCAAACATGTTTTATCTATCCGAGATGCTGTTATTTACCTCACCAGAGGCACTAGAAATTTGTTGTTGAGGGTTGAGGCTAACCAAGTTTCTGTTCGTTACCTCAACAGATACAGCACTATTAATGTGCTGTAGTTTAAGTGAGCGGCTGCTGTTTACCACTATTTGTATGTTGTTGTTTCAGATGTTGCTTGTTACAAAAAAGAAAGCACCATTGTTGCATAGTATTGAAGCTATTTTAATGGGAAGTATGTTACTTTAATTAAAAGTTACATCACACCACAATGTACAAGTAGGCTGGAAATTACAGAAGCATGGGGGGGCGGGGGGTGTTTGGTGCCGTCCGGCATCGGCCCATTGGGCTTCTGACAATGCGGCCCAAAGTAGTTGAATAGCCCTGGTATACCTGGACCTAGTCATTCATGAAAACAAAACATCAGGGCCAATGTTGTGACCTGTAAGTAAGTTCTCCCCAAAGCAGAAACCTTATATAGGAGAGATCTACTTTCCTGTGACACACAGCCACATTTATAGAGCAACGTCTTGCACCACAACTAACAACGGAATATATTAAAAATATTTGTAATACATGAAATTGCTGACTTGATTATATTAAGGGTTGTATTTACAAGTCACCTAAACACAATGCAAAGTTTAACTTTACATTTACTGTTTGGTCATGGGATTTACATAACTGGTTTGTTTTTATTGAATATAACACACACACACACACACACACATACAAGGAGCCATGCCACACACATTCCAACATAAACAGATTGTTATAGACTGGGAGTGTTGTGTGGGCTCTGCCGACTTGTCGCATCTTGTTATCAATGTTTCCTAAACGAACGGTATGTTGACAGGGCGTGACAGGTTCGTGCCGAGTTGTCAGAGATGGAAGGATTACGTATATAGATTTATAGCCAGATCCTTTTAGATTAGATAGCATTAGATGGCACGGAATCTGTGGGCTTCCGATCCAGGGGCTCCTCACTGTCTGTCATGGATGAAGGCGGTCAAAGACAAAGCTTTCAGTGTGGCTTCCCCTTCACTTTCAAACTCACTCTCATCAGAGATCCACCAGGCATTGACATTGGACTCTTAAATCTGCACTGAAGAGACACTTTTGGAAAAAAAGTATTTTTTTGTTTTTGTTATAAAATGTCTTGGACCCCTACAAATGCACTATACAAGTTCAAGTTGCGCTGTGTAAGTTCAAGTTAATATTATTATTATTATCATTATTATTAACATTGTTGTTGTTGCTATCGTTATTGTTATTAGATATGTAAGGGGAAAATTACATTTTGTTGGTTCAGCAGCAGATTGAAGAAATAAAAAAGAATGGCGAAATAGAATAGAAATCACCGGCAACATTCAAAAACAACATGAATAACTAGAAGCACTCAGAGAGTGCAAACCTGCGCCACCGACCTCCACGCAGTAGAGTGGAGGCAACTGCTGCGTGTTGCTGGAGGTGATCAGTTTGTAAGCTCATAACAGCTGTCAAACTATTAAGTTACTTATAGAAATGCACCAACATTTAATCACTTGTTCTGTTTGTCATTTCCAACAACTCTACAAAATTGAATCCAGATCCATGCATAACTTTTTCAGTTATCCTGCTGACAGACGGACAAACCAACACGACCGAAAACATAACCTGCTTGGCGCAGGTAACAAAGGAAAAGCCATCATCTTGGGGGAAAAATGACTTTATAGGTCATGATAGCATCCTTCGTTATCTTTTTGATGAGACAATATGTCATGCAGTGGATGACACTGTGCACCACTCTGCCAGGAGGAAAAAACATTAAAAAGGTTTAGTTTAGGAACTTTACATCCAGAAACTGGAACAGACAGTGAATCCCCTAGGACAGGGCTATTCAACTGGCGGCCCGAGGACCAAATCTGGCCCGCCAATCAATTTTTTCTGGCCCCCAGAGCAATCCTAAAGTAAATAAATAAATAAATATATATGTTTTGGTATCTACCTGAGATGTTGTTCTTTACCTCACCAGAGGCACTATACATTTGTTGTTGATGGTTGAGGCTAACCGAGACTCTGTTATTTACCTCAACAGATGCACTATAAATGTACTTTAGTTTAAGTGAGCGGCTGCTGTTTACCACTATTTGTGTGTTGTTGTTACAGATGTTGCTTGTTACAAACAAGAAAACGCCATTGCTGCATAGAAGTGAAGCCCTTCTAATGGGAAGTATGCTACTTTAAATAAAAGTTGTGAAAGTAGTTGAATAGCCCTGCCGAATAGCCTGAAATTAGGCAAATTCCAGGACAGGCAAGACATGAGGATGTCTTAAGCCACTGTGGAATCACTCTCTTTCTAGACCATAGAGGGGGGATGCCAGCTCAACTCATTTCATGGTGTAGAATTAATTGAGATTCTACACCACGCCCCATCACTACTGTCATTCACATTTCTCATGAACTGCCATTTTTCATGACTTTTCCGGGTTTTCAATTAATGTAGGGGCGGTTGGACCCAATTCATTCAATCGCATGCAACAGGCCTAAGGAGGACATTGTCACACTATATAAAAGTAGTGGGACACGTTTCAGGAGAGGGGGCAGAGGAAGAGAGGGAACCCAAAGACGACTTGGAGGCAAACTGCCCAACAGGATGGCAAATGAGGGATTGCCAGTGACCGGATCAAGTGAAAATCAGTGTTCCAATAGGAACTAAGTCTAAGTCCTCATTTCATTAATTCATAGTCATTGAACACACTCTTGAAGAGGAAACATGACATAAGCCCCTTTTCCACTGGCTTACTTAAGGCCAGCACGGCACAGTTCACATGCACATCCACCCCGAACAACGCTTCTCCACAAGGTCAAATCGGCCAGGCCAGGTTTCAGGACCCGCTGAGATGTGGGTCCAGAATCTGGCCGTCCTTAGCCACGTTTACCGCGAGGGGTGACGCAGCGTGGTCGACCAATCACAGGATCAATCACGTGGTCGGCCATCCCCAATCTGGCAGAACCATAGACTGTAGTCTATGGGCTGTAGTCTGTGCAGCGGCCACAGCAAAGTGTTGAAGGAGTGTAAACGCGCAGGGGTGGGGGTGAGCACTGGCGTATCAATATTGAGAGTATAAAAAATTCGGCACCACTCCTTCTTGGTTGCGTTAAGAACAGTGGAAACACGTTCACCGTTAACTGAACCAAACTTAAGTGAGATGCCCCGAACTGTGCCTTGAGTTTTTTTGTAGTGGAGAAGTGGCTATAGTGTTTGAGCGAGACAGCTCACACAAGATAATGAGAGATGAAAGAGCTGGAGAGATAGCCAGAGAGAGAGAGAGAGCAAGCTGGAGAGGGAGCATGAGAGAGGGAGAGCGAGGGGGCGGGGGAGAGCCGAAGAGAGCAGCAGAGACAGCATGAGAGAGGGGATCAAGCCGAGAGTGCATAAGAGAGAGAACATGGGAGAGAGCGAGAATGAGAGACATAGCACAAAGAGTCAATGAAAAGAAAGAATCACTGCTCAGACCAGTTGCAACATCAATCAACAGATTGCGTCAGTGTGGGTTAGGGAGGTTACATTTGATCAGTCATTAACTATTTGTTAAGTATTTGCTTTTTTTGCATTGCTGAGAAATGGGCAGAGATGGCAAAAGTACCCACATTTCTTACTTAAGTAAGAGTAAAATACATTTGTGAAAAAACAACTTGAGTACGACTCAAAAAGTATTTTGGAAAGTAAAAAGTACATGCTATAAAAATTACTCAAAAGTATTTTTGAAAGTATAAAGTAAAAGTAAAAAAAAATAAATTGTATATAAAGTGAACTTTTCCAATGCCAGTTTAACTATGTTTGAATGTTTGAATAAATTGTTAAAAACCTAGCCTAACTTACTTCACTTAAGGTTCATAAATCCCACTGCTGAACATTGAAATTTACATCTGTTGGCATTACCGACCCCTACTGGCTCATTCACACCATACATATCCCTACCATCTCCCATCGGTGTGCAAAAAAAGGTAACAAGCCTGTTCTGGGAAAAGTAAGGAGTAGAAGTACAGATATTTTTGTTAAAAATCTACTCATTACAAGTAAAATGTCATCAGAGAAAAATGTACTTCTAAAAGTACAGATACATGAAAAAAACTACTTAAGTACAGTACTGAAGTATTTGTACTTCTTTAGACAGACAATGCAGTTATTTTAACTGATACGACCAACAGGAGTCCAAGAGGCAGTACACATTTTCAAATCTATTTGTTAAAACAAATCGCATCAAATAAAATTATATATTATTTTATATTAAGATTCGCTTAATCGATTAAGCATTGATGTCTGTTCCTGGGGTGTCGACAACAATGTTACAATTGATTTCAGCTTTTAGGTTAAGCTAACAGATTTGCTAGTTTGACCTCAATACTACCATCCTAAATCCTACTAGTTTAAACCCACCCCCACCGCCTTTCCCCAATACACACACGAATACAAACACACACTCACTCAGACACATTTGGCAGCCAAGTGGAACAGTGGATATGTTGATCCTCTTAAATAATGAGAATTTGAGAAGTCAGCAGGCAGAAAAAACGCAACATTTGGACAGCGGTCCAACAGTCGGCACTGCTAGATAGTACTCAAATATATTATTGACTGGCCAGCAAGGATGCTATACTATTACTAGCACGATTCAAACTCCATAGTTCCCAGTTAGTTACCGCAAGGTCCATGAGTGCATGCATTGGGTCATGTGTTTCATTCGTGTAGGAATTGTTAAAACAACTCATGTTTCAAGGACACTATAATCTTTTTGATGAACAGCCAATGCGTCGATATTGTCTGTGCAAGTGAAGAACGTCTTTTGGCATGCGTCTCTGAGATATCTGTGATGCTTCTACAAGTGAGACACCTTCTGGGGATGGTACATAGTAAACGTAAACGTACTTAATTTCGTCACAGATACAGTGAAATTCATCCTCCGCATTTAACCCATCCCTGAGGAGCGGGGGGCAGCCACGTGCGCAGCGCCCGGGGGCCAACTCCAGATTCTGAGCCAATGCCTTGGCCAGGGGCACTGACTGGAGCAGGTTAACTAGAACATGTTTTTGGTGGTGGGGGAAACCGGAGTGCCCGGAGGAAACCCACGCAGACACGGGGAGAACATGTAAACTCCACACAGAAAGGACCTGTCCGGGTTGGGATTCGAACCCAGGACCTTCTAGCTGTGAGGCAGCAATGCTA
>OMKY01207628.1:0-11987 GCA_900302395.1 Bregmaceros cantori
GCTGTTAAAGGGATATCCCTGAAACTCGATAGAGGCATCGACGAAACCCAGAAATATTGTGCTGCCCATTAGCTCAGTCGGTTAGGCAGTGCACTGTAAAGCACGCATATGCCTTAATGGCGCGGTGAGTCGGTGGTTCGAATCCCACCACCGACGTATTTCCCGTATGTCTACCCCCCATCTTCACCTGTTTCTACTAACCCTAATAAATAAAGCTTGGAAAAAAAAAAAAAAAAAAAGTAGGAACCTGCTCAGTGGGGATTCCGAGTTCGGCCTGTAGTCTCCGCTGAGCAGCTCTTCTGACCCCGATGGCTCCCGTCTCCTCCATTTCGCTGGGTGTGTGCAGCGGGTGGCTGCAGCATGTGTTGGTGAAGCAGCCTGCATATATCAAATCAAACCAATTTAACTTGGCCCATAACAACAAATGCGATGGATTTATCATGATTATCATAATTACATCAATTTTTAGCTTTGTTTTCACTGTAGTCGTTTGGTTTCAGGCCTGTGCAGGTCACTGATTTATGTATACATGTATTAAATAAATTCTACTATGTATATAAATTAAATCATTTGTATATATTTTCTTGCGTTCAAATTATTTGAAACCAGGGCTTTGAACCGGTTCAAGGAACGAAAACCGGGAACTTTTTGTATTTTCCAGGGAACAGAAACAGAATTATTATTTTGTATGTTCTGGAATATAAACACGTATTTAATAATACTGGTAAGTATTTAATACCAGTTTTATTTCGTTCCTCAAATTTTTCATTGAAACACAGAGCGATCTGTCGTGCGCCTGACTTTCCCAGCTGCGCCCGCAATAAGCGCCAACTTGAATTGAAACACCGTCTGTGTCAGGAACGAAATCAAACATTCCGGGAACAATATTTTTTTTGTTCTAACCGGTTCGGGAACGTCAATTTGTTGGTGGAACTGATAACCGGAAACGTTAGAATTCTGTTTCTGCTCAGAACAAACCAATTGGGAAAAAAAGTTCAAAGCCCTGTTTGAAACAATGTGACGCGCAACGAGAACAACTTTGTGTGTAGGTTATCATTCTTTTTGTATGTAAAACGTGTCCATTTCGTACTTTCCACAGCAATACACATGCCACACCACTAGGTGCGCTATGGAACATCCACACCAGAACTATACAACAAGAGGCCCATATGTGGAAGTCGACACCAGTTATGCTAACAGGCTACCACCATATTAACAACAGTTGGAAAAGTTGAGGGTTTCCATCAGTACACTTGCGGTGCTCCGACCCGCCACCGAACACTGCACCAGCAGTGTGTGTGTGTGTGTGTGTGTGTGTGTGTGTGTTCTAGCTCTCACACACACACCTGCACACACAGTGTAGCCTTTTGATCCATTTCATCTATTCCAACCAATTTTTTGTGGCCGTCTCTGCGAGCCTGTCTCTTCAAGAAAGATTGGATGCCGGAAATCACTGATCATACGTGTCCAGGCTGCGCAAAAGGCTGCTGGCAGGGCTAGTAGCGCAAAGGGCAGGAGATTGAATGTGTATGTACACAAGAGCGAGCAATCAGCATATACGAGCGGGCCGAGCAGGCTGCTACCTCAGAGTTGTTGTTTACGCCCATTGTTGTGTTTTTGTACCCGGTCATTGTCTCGCGCCAATACATGACAGGGGCCAGGGGTGGGGCACTACAGTCGAAACAAAGTTGTGATGAGATAGATTCATCACCTTCGAGTTTGAATTGATCAATCTTGGGTTCATGTGCAGACTAACCTGGGAAAGTGATCTTTGCCCGTCTCTGGTTCATGGACAGACTAAACTAGGAAAGTGATCTTTGCCCGTCTCTGGTTCATCAGCAAACTAAGCTGGGAACGTGATCTTTGCCCGTCTCTGGTTCATGTGCAGACTAACCTGGGAAAGTGATCTTTGTCTATCTCTGGTTCATGTGCAGACAAACCTGGGAAAGTGACCTTTGCCCGTCCCTGGTTCATGGACAGACTAACCAGGGAACGTGATCTTTGCCCGTCCCTGGTTCATGGACAGACTAACCAGGGAACGTGATCTTTGCCCGTCTCTGGTTCATGGACAGACTAACCAGGGAACGTGATCTTTGCCCATCTCTGGTTCATCGACAGACTAACCTGGGAATGTGAACTTTGCCCGTCTCTGGTTCATGGACAGACTAAACTGGAAAAGTGAACTTTGCCCGTCTCTGGTTCATGGACAGACTAAACTGGGAAAGTGATCTTTGCCCGTCTCTGGTTCATGGACAGACTAACCAGGGAACGTGATCTTTGCCCGTCTCTGGTTCATCGACAGACTAACCTGGGAATGTGAACTTTGCCCGTCTCTGGTTCATGTGCAGACTAACCTGGGAACGTGATCTTGGCATCGGACCTCTGCTGCAGCAGCAGTTTGCCTTCATTGTTGAAGATGAAGACACTGAACGCTCTGTGCAAAAGACCTGGATAAAGTAAAACAGACGATATTAAACAAGGCTAAATTAATTTCCCCAAAACCTGACAGAAGCATCAATAAACCCAATTCAAGGCTATACCCTCCTTGAATTTCAAATAATTTCACGTGTTGAGATATTTAAATTATATTATGAAATCCTTAATCATAATGTAACTGAAGGCAGTTGCTTGATTTAAAAATATAGTAAAGTCATTGGGGATTCATTTATCAAGGACTACCTTGCATATGTAGGCCTGTAAGAGATTTAAAAAATCCCACCGTAGTGGTTAAAGACGCTGGGCCAAGGCAGCCCGATTCGCAGTCATGTTGCTGTGGCTAAATATCACAGAACCCGCAGCGCTGCGAGATTGCTTCCACTCGTGGTCATATACTGCACATACACTGGTCTCCATTCTCTCAACTGATTAATCATCAGTAAAAATGGCTGATTAATCACAATAATTGTTAGTTGCAGGCCTAAAACGTATAATCAAATGTTAAGAGGAACAACAATGTTTAGTCCAATTTGAACATGGACGCGATTCGAGCGCAAACTGAGGAATCGCACACCTGTACTTTACATAACTAAAAAAAAACTACTAGTGGATTTTGTTGGGGTCCGCGTTGGCCGAGTGGTTATGGACACCGCATGGACAAGGCGACCCCAGTCATGTTAGTGGCGCTGTGTCTACCGCAGCGTCCGCAGTGTCGCGAGTTCCGACTCTGCTCGTCGACTTGTCTGCAATGTCTACCCCCGATGTCTTCAACCCAGTTTCCGAATAATCCTATCCAATAAAGATGGAAAAACGGCGCTGACTGAAATAACTAGTGGATTTTAATTCAATTTTTCTCATTTTTTTTAAGGGAACATCCCTTCTCAGCAATATTAACAAATAAATTAATACTCTCAATCCCGCGGGGCCAGCTCACCCTTGTCAATGTTGGCGTTGAGGTGACAGTTCTTCTTGGTGTCGGCTCCAACGGGCCGGTCGTCTTCATCGATCAGAATGCACATCTCGGCCAGGAGCTGGACCTGCTTCTCGTCCAGGCTGTCCGTGTTCACCTCAGCTCGGACCTCCGGCATGTTGAGCCCACTGTGGACGTGTCTGAACCTGCTCAACCACATCGAAGAGGACAAGGTTTTTACATCACTTCCGCTCTTCTTCCACGATCAACATGGTGGGATAGAGAACGGATCAGCACGACAATTTGGATCGGTACGGATAACATTTGCCTTTCAATTCGTACAGGGGACCCTTTTGTAGTAAAGCCTTCTTAGAGTGTTTTTTTAATGACAAGTGTCTCGCTGCGATTAGAATGACCAATGTTTCCGTTGAAATTTCTCGACACACAGTGTTTGAACCGACAGTAATAGGCTGCACGGCGAATTACCGTAGGCAATTGACTGCTTACGTACTGTCTCTGGTTGCACATTACCTCAGGTAAGGGTGTGTACTCAGTCGCAGCCCCCTACTGCTACTGCTGCATGCTGGGAACTCTCCCCTTCCCTACGTGATCTAATTGGTTGATATTCTATCTTGTGTTGTGTCTGACGTTTATCCCGCAGCTCCCCCAGTTTCATTTTCCACCCAATACATTGGGTGGGGGTTTACCCAAAAGCTGAGGGACACAAACTGCATCATGGTAATGGTCTGCAAACACTAAAATAACGGTACTGTACCACCCCATATTGTTGTGGAATCCCAGTATGACTGAAAAGGACAATTCCTGTTTTTCGGGCATTTGATCACATCATTTCATCAATCACACAAGAATTCTTAAAATGATTTGTGATTGTGCTGCCCAGTAGCTCAATCAGTTGGGCAGTGCACTGGAAAGCACGCATATGCCTTAATGGCACAGCGAGTCAGTGGTTAGAATCCCACCACAGACGTATTTCCCGCCTGTCTATTCCCCCCCAATCTTTACCGTGTTGTTGCCCGGTACTGGCCCAAGCCTTAGTGGTCGGCGACTAAATTTTTTTCTTTTTAAAAAATGTCTTTCGTGCCAAGTAACAAAACAACTTTTGAATCATGGAAATATCTCAAACATGTAAATAGATCAATAAAAGAAATCCGGAAACATATGGTTTCAATTTTTTTTCCCCTCGTGCAGTGACGTTGATCAACTCTGCATGCGATGTGCGACATTGAATACTAAACACTTTTGCAGCAAGTCTCCTTGGCTGATACCTGTACAGGATGTGTAACTGGTTGTAGTCCATCATGCTTTTTAGTAAGGTACCCCTCACACTTTCATAATTATTTCCAAATTCCGAGGACATTATTGTTTAATGACGTGCATGCAGTTTAAAATTGTGCATGCAACAGAACATAAATTAAGCACTGCTCACTCAGCACCAGTCACATTTACAGAGCACAATTTTGATCCAAACACCCAGCCTTAAAAAAATAAAATAAAATCAATGGAATGCATGCAATTGTTGATTTGATATTAGTCGTTCCCTTCGATTACTGTTAAAACGGAGTAATGACATTACTCAGGATTTATAATGACTAGGTCGTAGGGCTGCACAATTAATCAAATTGTATTTGAAATTGTGATTTAGCGATTGTGAAAAAGTGTTTTTAATTTTTTTGCATCTCAGTTTTATATTGTTTATACCTTACATAACTCATAACTATGTCAGCCTAAGATAAGTTCATACTATTGCTAAAATAATTGTTTCAGTTTTATTCCTTACAGACTCCATTCCGAGTTAGATTTGATTTCATGATTTTAACTTGCATTCTAAACTGAAATTATTTTTAAAGAAGTGCAATACAATTATGTTTACGTATATACATATACATATTTTTTTTCATAATCATGATTAATTAATTATAATTGAAATAATCGGGATTACGATCTTTTCCCCCCCATAATCCTGCAGCATACTCCAACTAGGTTGTAATTTAGACCCATAATGGTGTACAATAATCAGCTGCATGCGGACAGAGTCAAATATGATGATGACCGGGAGCTTTTTGGACGCACTTACAGTGACCAAGAGTTGTAGAACGTGTCGGGACGCCGGGGTTGGAGTTGTGTGTAGCGGCGGGACAGCGGCTCAGGTGATCGGCTTCGGAGGGGTGTATATCGGCGGGACAGCGGCTCAGCTGAAGGTGGAGCGCAGCTCGCTCGGGACAAGGATCGGGTGAGTCTTAATCCCGCCCACAATCCCCTGGCCATGTCCTGACACACACGCATAGCTAATCAGATAAAAGTCCGAGAAACAAGACAGCCAATCACAGAGAAGCCGAAGCCGCGTTGCAACCACGACGCCAATCGGCGAGCTGTAGATTCCTGATGGGTGGGGTTAAGGTGATCCGAATGTTTTTTTTTCTTCAATATCTTCAATATTTTATAAAATAGTTTTATTTATATAATAATAATAACAATAATAACAATTATATATATATATATATATATATATATTTATTTATTATTATTAATTTATTATACACACACGTTTTGTATGCGACCAGACCAGTTATTTATTATGAAGGTAAAACGTGTGTATGAATCTCAATTAACACACGTGTGCATAACTTGCAGAATAGACAAACATAACTAGACAAGCAGTCATCCAATTGGGTACCCACAACCATACGGTGTATTAGTTATTAATGATGTCCAGAGCACAGAGTGCTACATATACACATATTTTGGTGACCACGAGATAACCACGTGTATAGAATCCTCTCAAGAGTTGTTTGACACCAAAAAATATATATAATAAGAGTACGTCGTCACAGCCCTGAACAGCGGGACAGCATCACAGGTGGTAGGTTTTATCACTTCCCCACCGGCCCGGGGCAGATAAGCTGCGCTCAAGGAGCGCCTGCTTAAGATTCCCGGGCTCTCCCAGCGGAAACATGCACAGCACCTGCTGGACGTCAGGGGACTGGGTGATCGCACGCATTCACAGCACATGGTTTATATGCTGAACCTGATCGGAGACGAGCAACCCGGCTCGCTTTTCACAGAAATTGTCCTGAGGAGTCTGACATTTCATGTGCAGACTGCCCCTCGGCACAGCATCGCACCGGCCGGCAACCTACAGGACCGCTGACCAGCGGAAACGCTTTCATAATTGCAGCTCGGAGATGCACGCCACGGGCGTTGGTTTCTTGCACTGCCGGAAACCAACACCGTGTCGCAGGTCTCAGCAAACGGGTCATTTCGCACGCTGCATAAAGAGGAATCACTTTGCCTCACACACAGCATCACCCGCTGTGGTTCCGAGTAGGGCAGGGACGATTTACAATATGATCATAAATCGTGATCAGGCGACTCAAATTGCTAATCGTCCCCATTTTCAAAATATCGTATGATCGGCAAAATTGTCACCCTAAAAAAAAAAAAAAAAAGACGTAACGCGCCAATTCTTAGAAGTAGTGGCTGTTGACTGCGTTTCAGGACACAGGGTGTACAGGCAGTCGAGTGAGCCGACAGCAGTCTGTTCACTCAATTGATGACGTTTTGAATATGGTGCCACCAAGTTGCGCTAACGTCGGTCACCAAATGCAGCCAACCGGTGGGTGGCGACTCCGAGTCCTGCAGTTGGTGACCGGCTTTAGCGGCACTCGATTCAAAAAGGAATCAATTCAACCTCTGTTGACTGCTGTCCGCTCACTCGACTGCCTGTAACTCAGCATGCATCACAGTCGAAAACACGTTTGTGATGATACAGTCCAACACGATGCACAAAGACTGTTACAGAATATTTTAAAACTTGTTCCAACTGTGTACATGTTGGGAGACTGTCTAAAGCTCAATTCGCGCTGGACTTTTATTACCTATGGGCCCCTGGTAATTCGGAATAATTGCAGAGGACGTCCGAGTTTCATTTGACGTGCACATGCGCAATGTCTGTGATTTGCAAAGTAATACTTCCACTGCGAGTTACCTACTGTGACACCACAATGGTTTGAATTGAGAATTTGTTTAACTTTGTGAATACCCACACACGTGTGTGTGTTTACGTGTTGGGAAGCAAACCTACGGCACATGTGTCATAATGTCTTTTAAATTGAGCAAGACAGGCTTTTACTGATCCCGTCAGAATGCGCGGCAAAATAACACAGAGGTCAGGGGGTAATTGTGAATTTACCAGAGGTCCCCACGTAATTCAATGGCAGTGCGAATTGGGCTTAAGTGTCTGTATGTTTTCAGCAGCCAAGATCCTAGCGCCCAGGACGCAATGTGTCCTTAAAGAATTAACCGTTCCCTTGTTTACGAGGATTAATAATGTCCTGATTCCTTAACTACATGAAGTACAGTATTAATAATTGTAATGAAAACTGACTGATAGAACAATGACGTGTGGATATTGTATTGCTTCAAATGACTTGCAACATTTTCCATCATCACAGAAAAATCTCTTCATTCAAAGCTTTGTATTTATTTTCAATTCACCCAACGAAGTTAAGTGTTTTCAAAATATTAATGTTGAATCATCCAAATGACGTATATTGTTTTCTTTGTTTTGACAAACATTTTAAATAAATAACAATAATAAGCAAATTTTTATTTTAGTTGAGCATCCACTGTTGGCAGTGTTCTATGGGGCTGCCAGCACAAACTCTTGCGGGGGGATGGAGGAGAGATTGCGGGGTGTGGATGATTATCCCAGTCAAGGGAGAGAGAGCGGTAATGTACGCACTGCTGACCCACTGACAGAATGCGAGTGAGTCATTTATTTATTTTTTTAAATATTCTCTATGCGATCTATGATGAACACACTGCTGAAACCGCTACTCATTCACTGGAGACGACCCTTCTTCTTCTTTAGTGTTTTCCAGCGGTTTGCATTCGCTCAGTCGTTGCATTCCGCCCCCTTCTGACTCACTCTCACATCACACCTACATACTGTACACACATGGACCCATTCCCCCACCTGACTCTGCCTCTACCACATCCCTAGTTCCCCACTAACCTCCTACTCCCTTCTACCCTAAACTCTCCTATAAACCCCAACCTCCCTCAGCAATCCCAACACAACCTCTCTTTCTTTATTTACTTCCAATCACTTTAACTTTAACTCATTACAGTAATACTCACTCCAATTCACACAAAATATAACCTACATCCCTTACCAAATATCTCTAACTGTCCTAGCTTCCTACAAGGATTATAAAAAAGTACAACTACAATACTCTTACTCCCTATCCAGACCACAACACACCCACCTGCTCACAAATGTAGCACACTCACCCCCGCCCATAACCAATCCTCCCTAACCGACACATACGATTAATAATAAAATCCCACCTAGGTTTCAACCATGACGCCTGCACACATGACATCTAATCATCTTCCCTACTATAAATAAACTACTTAAAATACTGCCCCTCCCTTATACTCCCTGCGCCAACTCCAGCATCAGCTCCCGACTCCCTACACCCCGCCTCCAAACTTTAAGTCCATTTTCCCCTAAATGACTGCCACCTTAACTAGTAAACAACCGATATGAGTTTTGTGGTCCGATACAGAAACAACCAATCATTGCCCGGTGGACCAATACCGATAACCGACATGTAACTGATACAGTGAATTCTACAGCTGTTAAAGAAGGCAAATACCTGAAACTAAAAATGCTGTCAATCAATTGTCAACAACCTTGTTAACAGGGAAGAAGTAACACTTTTCCAGTGTTCATTTCCATGGCATTGTCATTTAGAACAGTGAGTCTTTTTCAGGTGATGCCACATATTGCTGGTGTTCTTTTGTTTAGGCTTATTAGAGACCTGGCTCATGGAAACTATATGGATAGTGGCACTCACACACTACATTTAAATGTCATGGCGTTCTCATCGAGATTGTTATCAATGTTGCTTTAATGTAAGGGCCAGTTGGAGGGAAAAAGGTGCATGTAATTGCAATAATATTGCAGATTCCTCCACATCGGCAAGGAAATGCACAGATACCGATACGGTACGATATATAAAAATCGGTGGCCGATAAATCGGTCTGACTCTAGAGTCTTAACCACCAGCCATCTCCTTCTCTTTCTTCAGCGCCTCCGCATATGTATCCCCCTACTTTCTTTTAATATCCTGCACCACTACTTCTAGCCTGACCCGCTCACACCCCTATATGCTGTACGGTCTTCTCCTCCACGACAATAACACGGTTCATTGTCCCTACATTACTTAACCCATCACCCACCTCCCCACATCTCCTCCCCATACACTGGCTTGCCATATGGCCAAACTCTTGGCACTGGTAACATCTAACAGGGTTTTCCACATTATTCCCTGGCATCCAAAAGGAACCTTCCCTGCCCAAATCTCCTGTGGCAACCTGTCTCCAACCACCTCTATAGACGAGTTCGGGGTGGGGGGGGCATGATTTAATAATCAGTGCAACTCGTTCCATTTTCCCATTCCTTTTGTAATTACTAGTAGAAGCAGTCAGCCTATTGGTCCAGAAGAACATGTGATCACTCGGTGAGTAACTTCAAGTCGGATTTTGACTGTAATTCATCAATATTTATACAAAATTATAAACGGAGCGATCGGGGTGATGTGTTTACTGGTCACAGACGGATTTTGAATTGGCATGCGTTTTGTTTGCTTGGTTCCTCGGTCAAGTACGAGATTCACCATATGCTACCATTAGGCACCGGAAGTGTGTTTCCTCCCGACGGGACAAAATGCCAGCCCCCTGTATTTCTCGGGTAAACTCGTCTATATACACAGTCTCCACCACTTCCCTCGCTCCATCGTCAAACTCTTTGCCAAAACGAACTTTCTCTCCTCCCCCTCCTATCCACTTTTCATCTACTTCACTTATACTCACATCATCACATCCAATGGCACCCCCTAGTGCCCCCCTTCTGCGCCACCCCTGAACTAACCACCTAATCACCTCTGTAAACTCCATCGTCACCACAGATCTATACTTTCAACAAATTTCCCTCGCTAGTCAATACCTTCACAAACTCCACATTCCCCAAAGCCTTCGACATAACCGTTTTCAAATCCATCAGCTGCATTTACCTAAACCTTTTCTGCACATCTTCACTAAACCTCAATACCACCTTCTTTCCTTCACTACCTCGCCCTCCTTTCCGCACTCTACCCTTCTCGTCACTAGACACCTCCTCGTGGCTTCGTTTCCCTGCTCCTCTATCTTCCACCATGCCACCTTCCTCCAAGTTCTCCCACTCATCTCTTCCCCCCCTTCACAGACACACACGCGCACGCGCGCACACACACACACACACACAGACCCTCCTACTCACAACACTCTCCACCAGTTTGCTACCGAATTCAAAAACACGAAGGAAGAAGAAGGAGAACCAAACCTCAAACTAAACCCCGCACCGAACTCCGCCGCGATCACGCGGACGCTCACCCTCTACAAACCGCTGTCTCCTGGAGATGACCCACAGAGCACGGCCATCAGCAGTTGCTGATGTGTCGTTCGTCATGTGTCGTGGTGATGAACGAAACGAACTGATATCATCACACATCCACACAGGATTGGAAAGATTCAAACTCTCATACATTATTAACACATTACAATGAAAATTGTACATTAGCGAATTTTAAAAGCTAAGTAATGGGCCATGTTCCATTACTTTTAGATTGCCTTTAAATATAAATATTGTATTCCAATGATTTTCAATTTCTTGAGTTCAGAGGTTTGATGCAAATGGGGCTCTGCAAATGGATTCACATCAATCCACCTGGGGTTCTGCTGCATGCATATTTAAAAGCAATAACCATGACCTCGATTTGAGTGATTTTAAAAGTATATGTGATACTTTATTACAGGCAAAGTAAAGTCGATAATAATAATAATAATAATACTAATAATAATAATAATAATAATACAAATGTTGTTTATTATTGTATTTATGATTGCCATTGTTTATGCAGCACCCATTAAACACCACCCCCCACTGAAAAAAACAGAAAGAATAAGAAACAGTCAGTGAACGAATATTTTGTATGAACGCTCTTATCGAACTCATTCATTTTATTGAATTGATGGGTTTGAAGGATTTCCCCATCAGCACGCGGCCATCCTCTTCTACTTGGATATTTCTTTCAGACTATACACACTCACCCGTATTGCTGCCCTCTACTGGTTACGCAAGGAACTCCGTTAAAGGTCGGATGGGTTCCATTCAGTCAAGTCAGTGACAGTTGTGTCGGGGCTGGATTTTTCAACAGAATGGAATGGAATTCATACAAAGGAACATGTACAATGTCCTTGAATGTACTCATGTCTCCTTTCATTTTTTTGTAAATTGTTTTTAACCCTCAGTAGACTGCCCCTAAAGCAGCCACTCACATAGCCCATCTTCCATGCTTCAAATAACCCTTGATAAAGCATATAAAATAAAGTCATAGCTATACACATTTTGGCTCCCTAACATATCTATCACCCAAAAACGTCACTTAAAATGTATAGGTCTGTGTAGTGAAGTTTTAGAATTAAACATGAGACATGTTAAAAAAACATGAAAAAAGGACAATTTTTCCCATGTGAATTTCATAAAATTGCCTGTATGAGACACACGTTTGGAACT
>OMKY01207639.1:0-17691 GCA_900302395.1 Bregmaceros cantori
TACCCCGATTTCAGCAGACATACTCAACCTTTTTATTATTGCAATATATTTACACTGATTTATAATTACACACACACACACACACACACACAGATCCATACACAATTATGAACATAACACATACACAGAAACACACAAAAACGCACACTCACATTCACACACATACACACAGACAAACAAAAATATACATAGTTTTGCATACACACAAACGCACATAAATAAATACACACACACACACACACTCACTGCCTCTGATGTCTTATGAAAGTGTAACAGTCAACAGTTACTGTGACGGTTGCAACACATATCCTCCATAGCGGGCACACACACATACAAATCCATGTCAGTGGCGTGAACAAATATTGCAATGTCAATATTGGACGATGTGTACCAATGGAATATCACAATAACAGCTCAAAGTGTGAGGAAGGGAGGACTCAATGTAGTGAGGATTAGAGTGAGAGTCAGGGCTGTGGTGCAGTCGGTTAGACCGCTTCATCCAGCCCCACACACTCTTGTGCCTGTGGCTTAGTCTTACAGCGCATGCAGCTGTCGTGAGATCGATTCTCATTTCTGCCATAAGTATTCTGCAGGGTCAATATACGAAGATGGCAAAATCCCTATCCCCTAGCCAATGTTATGAAAAGTTACGGGTCGTTTACAGAGATGGCAAAAGTACCCAGATTTCTTACTTGAGTAGTGAAGAAACATTTCTAAAAAAAACTTGAGTAAGACTACAAAGTACTGATCCAAATATCTACTTGAGTAAAAAGTACAGGACTGAAAAAGTATTTTGAAAGTAAAAAGTACATGGTCTAAAATGTACTGAAAAGTATAAAGTACAAAGAACAAAACTAAATAAATTGCATACAATTCTTAAATCAAAATTTTCAATGTGCGTTTATCAATGTTATTGTTTGAATACATTACTTACCACCTAGCCTAATTTACTTCACTTAAGGTTTATAAATCAGATTGCCAAACATTGAAATTAACATCTGAAACACACACACACACAGAAAAGTAAGGAGTAGAAGTACAGATATTTTTGTTAGAAATGTACTGAGTATAAGTAACAAGTAATCAGAGAAAAAAGTATTTCTAAAAGTACAGATACTTGAACATTCTACTTAAGCACAGTACATTTGTCACTTTCCATCTCTGGTTGTTTAGGGGTTAGGGTAGGATTTGGGATTAGGGGTTAACCGCTAACCCTATTGTGACAAAACAACCACTATGACTAAGCACCCTATAACTTTTCAGAACATAGAAGTTCTTCCTCAGGGGCTGGCTCTGTGGCTCAGCCTCACAGCACACAATGCAGCTGTCACGAGATCGATTCCCATCTCCGGCATAAGCAAGCTGCCGGTCTGCTTCGCCGCTCTCTCTCTCGTTCCCCACCCCCTTCACACTAAGCATGTCAATAAAGATGAAAAAACTGCGCTTGCGCCCAAAAAAATTGCTTTAAAAACGTATTTCCTCAGAGATCAGAACATCGCAATGGGGCAAAAAAATGTAATGTGTCTGGGGCCGCAAGAAAAACAAAACTCAACCCTTATATAAGCATTATAATTGCAAAACAGATTGTAAGTGTAGATCAGCTATAGCCTGCATAACACCATCTCCTGACCAAAAGTGAAGCTCAAGACATGAAGATTACTCCAACGATCTGAGGTAAAACAATCTCATCGGTTTTCGTCAGAGATGGCAAAAGTACCCAGAATTCGTACTTGACTAAAAGTAAAACACATTTGTACAAAAACAATTCAAGTAAGATTAAAAAGTACTCATTCAAATATCTACTTGAAATATACTCAAAAGTATTTTTAAAAGTTAAAAGCGTAGGATCTGAAATGTACTCAAAAGTATTTTCAAAAGTAAAAAGTACCAAAACATAAGCACTTATGTCATGGTCAATAATAGTTTCTTAGGTTGTTGCGTTAGCGTAAAGATACATATCGCAAAGAAATATCATATTTATGACGTGGTGTTTACATTAGGCTGCATTACCTACGTAGTTCTTGTAGATTGGTGTCATTGCACAAAGAAAATAAGTACATTTATATAGTCTGTAACAAGTAAAGATTCTGTTTGCCGAAAGTAAGGAGAAGAAAGTACTGATATTTGTGTTGAAAATGTATTGAGTACAAGTAAAAAGTTGTCAGAGAAATAAATACTTCTAAAAGTTACTTAAAAATCTACTCAACTACAGTACTTAAGTATTTGTGCTTCGTTACTTGCTAGCTCTGCTTGTGGTACACACAAAAAAATAATAATACAAAATAACCTCCTGAGCCGTTGCTATGCTCAGTGGGATCGTCCGGGCTGGAGAGGTGTGTGGTTACACAGCTTAGCAATGCCCTGGCTTGTCCCTGACCTGGTAGACTGGGGGGCAGCGAGCAGGGGAGTGAACGTGATATCTTCATGGCTCTTGATACAGAGAAGTAGCCGAGATGGCTCCATGCACATGCATGAGCCAACGTCTCCCATAGCCCAAGTGTAACAAAGGTTATGTGCTTTTGGCCTGTGTGAAACACCAGGAATTTCAAATACAGAGGGTGTGCTTGGATTAGATCAACATGTATCAAGTGTTTGGAGGAGACCCAAAAGTGAGTTGAATGAATGAATGAATGAATTAATTTTATTTGAGGACAGACAGTACAGAGCCATTAAATATTGGAACATGGAACATGGCACAAGACAACATTTCCTAGAAAGTAGAAATCAACTATTTCAGTGCCCACCATTTTAACTCTAAAACATTTGCACTGATGTTAGTCCCCCAATAATCGTATAAGTACGATGGTTTTGGAATCTGCGATGCATGACAGGACACCGCCTTTAAGACCACATAGAAATAAAATAACTCTGTAACAATAATGACAATAATCAAAAGCAGAACCCTCAATTTCTACAGACACATCAAGCGATCTCAAATAGGTCTGACAAAACTGGATTAGTGGTCGGCAAGATAAGTAGAGGAAGACAACCCAAAAGAAGGCATGACAACATCTATGGTCAGGACTTGACGTGACAAGTGACAACCCTCAGCAGAATGATCTAAATGTGCTAATGTCCCACAGCACAGAGACCAAAGCTTCAAGCTATCAGCAGTCACTGAATAGAACTATCCGTAGGGCTGGGGCATGACGACCTCACGACTTGGGGGCGGTCGACATTCGGACAGCCGCACATACAGTGAAGTATACATACACGTAGCTGTCAAGTGGTATACCTTACCACTTCACGTCAATTGTATTGGGATTTGGGGTAAATGTGAACGCAAATAAACATAGTAATCCTATCAATCGTCTGCAGGTGGCAGTCTACTCCCATGGATAAATCAATAGATACAGACAAATAGATGTTTAAACTGCCAATCGTATGAAATTTTGCTATCTGTCGGTTTGTCTGACTGCAATGCGGCTGTCAAAATATCTGCTGTCCTTAGTCGTGATGTCACAAGCCCAATTAGCACTTCTGGTCATGAGGTCCAATAGTCCAATATTCCAATCACCCAGCCCAAATAAGACAGTTGGTATGTACAGGTGAATAGGTGATGGCAGACATGCAACAGAGTGCGAGAGAGAGAGACAGAGAGTTGGCCACAAAACAGCCGCTCACCACAATCAGAGGGGACGACAAGGGGGGACTGGTTTGTGGACATCAATCCTGTGTTTAGAAGGTTTTTTGATAATAAATAGAAAAAGAAAAGAAATACATTTTTAAAACCATTAGTTGGTATACTTAGGCAGCCACCGAACTCAAGCTAGCGAAACAGCGCCGACTACGGGACAACCACAGGATTTCCCATAGACGACAATTAAAGCGCACCCTAGAGAAAATATGTAATATTTAATAAGGAGTAATATTTAATCCGACTAAATATTAAATATACACATAGATAACGAAAAACGTATAACGTTTAGTTACATCATATCGTGCACTCTTCTTCTTCCTTCTTCTTTCTGAGAGGCCACTTCCTCGTTGTTTTTGTGAATTTATATGGGAAAATCACCCCATCTCAATAGCTCAGGTCTTTTGAATCAGCTTAGCCCTTGCATTCTCTTTCATTGATTAACGTGTGTGTATTGTTATAAATTAGATATTTTCTCAGATTACTCGAGTAACTGTGCACTATCAATAATGCACTCAAACAAATGAATAGAATTTTGTATTTAATGGCGTGAATTACCGCATACGATCCACAAAATGCATTGTGTTTTTGATATATTTGTTCCAAGACAGCAACGCCTAAAACATCTTCGCAGCAGTTGAAGTATTGCGTTCAATTCCTTAATGAACACACACTACTCTGTTTATTACCTATAAAACGGTTGTAAAATAATACTAATACTAATACTAATACTAGTAATACTAATACTAATAATGATGATGATGGTGATGATGATGATGATGATGATGATGATGATGATGATGATGATGATGATGATGATGATGATGATGATGATGACAACGATAATAACAAATAATAATACAGCGTAAACAGACAACCTTTTCACGAATGACACATCGACCTTAGCAGCTCCATTTTCCATACGGGGCCGAACTGCAGAGCGTCGCTGTCTATCCACCGTTCACTGCCGCCCCGACGCTTGCACGACAGAAGCCCACACGGTAAATGTTGCGTTCGACCCTGACACCACCGAGTGATTGCTGTAAGGATCGTCGATAGTTGACAATGCCACCTCTTATTGGACATGATCGCAAGCACCCAGCACAGAAGGAGGCGACACCTCGGCTACCTGGCGGAATTTGCAACGTTGTTGTTGTTGTTTTTTAAATATAATTATGCTGTTTTATTTTTATGAATTCATGACACATTTGCATGGAGTGTTTCAATAGATGTAGAATAACGTATATAAAATGCTAATTATGCTGTATCGTGTATTCGTGCACCTTCTTCTTGTCTCCAAAATTACGTTTGGGCCTGAAGTGTCTTTCGCGAACGTATTGCTCCAGGGGTATTTTTGTCCAGTTTAACGTAACACGCCTAATGTAGTTCTTGAGTGAGTGCTTGTCTGTGTGTTGTGAATTTGAGATTGCTGCTTGCTTGATAATCCGCGTTCACTTGATTCACGGCTTTCTCATCAACGGCGCCTCGTCCCGTCACTAGAGGGCAGTACGTGCTCAGGAAGAAAGTGTCAGTGTGATTTTTGACATTTTTGGGTGTTATTATAATAACTGTACTGTTGAATTATTTACGTTATTCATATTTTATTTTCCACACATTACATTTTGTCTATTTTGTGTGTGTTATTGCTATTGCGTTTTTCTGCAGAAGTGTATCATTCTGCTCTTTATCTTCATGAGCCAAAAAAGAAATTTTCAACCTAGGGATTGATAAAGTATCTTGCTTATAACATATATGCATTCATCCCTGTGTGTCTGTGTGTGTGTGTGTGTGTTAGCTCCAGCCATGCACAGAGACTGTCCTCTAGACTGTAAGGTGTACGTGGGGAACCTCGGGAACAATGGCAACAAGACTGAGCTGGAGAGGGCGTTCGGCTACTTTGGTCCTCTGCGCAGCGTCTGGGTTGCCCGCAACCCACCTGGCTTTGCCTTCATTGAGTTTGAGGATCCCAGAGATGCCACAGACTCCGTGCGGGAGCTCGATGGGAGGTGTGCTAACGATGATGCATTGTTCTTTTGTGTTTTTTTTTCCACTGACTGTGTTTTCAAGAAAAAATGGAGTTAAGACATATCAGTTTTTAACGCCATGCCGTCCGGTCTCAGGACATTGTGTGGATCCCGCGTTCGCGTGGAGCTCTCCAGCGGTGAGAAGCGCTCCCGTAGCCGTGGCGGACCCCCGCCTTCGTGGAACCGTCGTCCATCACGCGACGACTACCGGCGCCGCAGCCCAGTAGTCAGGCGGAGGTAACCTCTCTCTTTCTGCGTCTCACTCGTGTCGTGGCTAAATCCTTGACGGGAACCATGCCTATTGTTGTTTCAGTTTCCTCCCCAGTTGTTGACCGAGTTTTGACCCATCCCGCTAGCATCTTGCATTCCTATCAAATTATTTTGGTCGTCTGTCATTCTCATTGCCCTAGTTGGATAGTCGCCCAGTGGAACTAGCCATGTACTGTGTAGTGTTAGGTTCACACAGACAAGAAACTATGAACACAATGGCTTGCACAGCTGAGTACAACTATGAATATACAATATACTGCGTATTCACTCCACCAAGGAGGTTATGTTTTTAGTCGCGTTTGTTTGTGTATGATCAAAATGTTCCAAAAATGTGTGAGCATTTTTATGAAATCTGGACATTCGCCCAAGGAACAATCCATTACATTTTGAGATTATCCAGATCACGGTCTGGATCCAGGATTTTAATTTAATTATTTTTCTTAAGCATGAAGCATTGGATGGATCACTTATCGGGGAATCCCAGCAAAATTGACCATATGGCCTTGGCGGAGGTTTGCACTCTCTGAGGGCTTCTAGTTGGAAATAGTAAACGCTCCACCTCATTTTGCCAAGTGGGACATTCACCTAAAGAGTATTTTTTTCTGCCAATATTTCTACAAATGTGACTGATCAAATGTACTTGCAGTGAATTTTAAATTTGCCTGCCTGTGTGCGTGTCTCTCTCATTCCATTCCGCCACGTACTCTGGCGATGCCTGTGTTTCCTGTTTGACTGCATGGTCGGCATGTGACGCTTGTCTAAACGTTGCATGCCATTAGGATTTCTTTTAACAAGTAAGATGCAGATTAGGTTATCATCATAAGCACCCTGTTGATCAACTTCTTTTTTTTCAATTCATTTGATTAAAATTGTACATTTGAACATTGGAACATTTTCGGTATGGTGTTCATTATATATATATTTTTTTACACATTTCCTAGCACCTATGAGTTTTGCTTGGTGTGTCACTGAGAGTGGCTTGTCTAATACATTGGATGTGTTGCATTTATTTTAAAATCCATATTTTTAAAATATTATAAATGTTGAGGTTACCTCTTTTTTTTTGTTAATAATCTTTCCATCTAATATAAGAATGACCCCCGTTGCAGAGTCATCACCTCCATGCGTCTCCTCACCACTCCCTGAGTCAGACCACATCAGCTACTACTACTACTAGGCCTCGTTCAGCGTTCCACATGTGACCACTGACCAGCCCATACCAGCCCTCTCCTCGGGGCGTCGCGTCTCGTGACCTCACCCCCACACCGTCTTGTCGGGGTGGGGCCCGGTCACAACCAGCCCACCACCGGGTTCTCCTCACGACATCTGACCTCTCCGAGCCTTTACATCCCCAAAACCGGGCCAGCGGTGGCGGCAGGCACAATCAGCGTTTTGACGTTCCCCGATCCCCGCGTCCAAACATCTCGGCCCTCGTCCCACGCCGTAAACGTCCGCTCGCATCTGCTGCATCGGCTAAACGCCTCATCTGGCCCTTCCCTCCCCCCCACGTTCAGCCCCGGGTAGACCGCAGCATCCATTTCGCCATAACTAGCTTGTTGAAAACCAAAATGACTAGTAAGTTTCTCACGCTTTATGTTTGCAGGTTTTATTGATTAATTCTTGTCCAAATGATGTGTATTCTTTGTTTTTGTTGACTTCAACGGCACAAGCCGGTGCGAGTAACGGTGGATAGAAACTTGAAATATGAATTATCATTATCTATATTTCAAACGTTATTACATTTATCAGCCTTTTCACTTTGCATGATGTCTGATCAGTTCCCAGCAGATTCTGTGTCTAAAATGTATTTAGGCGTAGATTCCTTTAAAGGAATTCATGGCTTTAAGCTGTGCTTTTTCATATTCTTATAAAATGTAAAGGTATTTTAGTGTGTTAACATCTTAAGCAGCACATAGCAGACTATGCCTATATAATAAGACCACAAAATTCGGATGGAAATCACATCAGCTTTTTGTTAATCATCTCTCTGGCTTAGCTGCCACCACATTGCTAGCTAAAAGTCGACATGGCCATTCTGGGCCTGAACAGATTGTTAACCAAACGTACCATGCTAAATCGACAATGAATAAAGATGGCCATCATTTGGGGCTACAGAGCAATTTACCAGAAAAAAACGGTTGCCAAGTGTGATTTTAATGTAACCTTCATTTTGGACAACCACAGGAGAGCCCTGCAGCATGTCAAGCATGTGTTTGATGTACCTTTATGCCTGGAACTTCCAGCAGCGGCTGTAACCTTTTGTCCTACCTTGGTACACCAGTGACCGAAATCGCCCACTTGCATGTACACTACATGCCCACTTGCTACATATTAACTCGGTGACATTGTTTTTGTATCCTGCATAGTGGCTCTGAAATCATAATCTGATCAATTTTAAGAGTTTCCATTCTAAACGCCACTCTGCTTTAGATTGACATCCAAGCCGATATCATGCAGTCCAGTAACTCACTCAGACTGCATGCGGTAAATAAGTGTTCCTTTTGCCCAGATAGTTGGCAATAGGGCTGCAACGATTAGTTGATTAATCGATGACTAATCGATTATGAAATTAATCGACAACTAATAGAATAATCGATAATCGGCAAGGAGTTGAATCATTGTTATTGTCAGCAGTTTTTTGCTGACACCACGACCTATTGGTCTACGCAAAATTGATGTTACTTAATAATTTCAGAATGTCCAAAATATGATTTATTATTCAACATTATTGATGAAAAAAATGAATATGAAGAAAACCATCAAAATATGATCAAAAAATGTATTGTAATGAGTTTGTGCACAAATGTAATTGAATTGTTGCACATTTGTTGGCTATCGTAAACCAAAATCGATTACATTTCAAAATTCATTTGTCGCTGTGAATATTTTGGGGATTTTTGGGAGGAAAAAAAAACATGCAACCGATTAGTCGATTAATTGTTTCAATAATCACCAACGAATCGACTATTAAAATAATCGTTAGTTGCAGCCCTAGTTGGCAAGTCATACCCATTGGTGCTGTGAAAAAACTGAACATTCTGTTTGTATCAAACCTATGGGTTAGTTTCTAGTTCTAAAAAAATGTAAGCTGCTCTGTAACCATAAAAGTGCTTATTTGATAAATCTGGTATAACTATGGAATGGGTAATCCATGGCTTTAAATTCTACAGCAAACTATGACCAGTTGCAGGAAATTAACTCACCCAATATACTCACCCAGGTTGACATCAGCTCTAGTCCTCTTGACACATTTAAACAGGCTCAGCGTCCTCATGACCTTCTTGATCCATGAATTTGGGAATATCCATTTGAATGTAGGACTTCAGGGTCAATGGACCAGGATAAAACGGTTTGACAATTGGAGTCTGACATTGTCCTCTTCCTGTGTGTCAGATCCCCTCGCAGGAGAAGCGTCAGTCGGAGCAGAAGCAGGTAAGAAGCGGGCCACTTTCATTTTTCGATTTTAAATTGATTTGAATGAGTCGTGAATGAATCGTGGTATTTCAAAATATTGTTGGTACCAAACACAATATCGGGGTTATCGTCGGTATCACTTGTGTACAACAAGTACAACTCTTGTCATTTTAATGGTACGTACGAGGGGGGTAATCCGTGAGTGATAATTTACTAGCTAACTCTACTAAATTTATACAGTATTTAAAAAAAGTCACAAATGTCCTTCTTGGAGGAGTCCGCGTTGACCGGTTATGGACACCGCACCTAACGCGATCCCATTCATGTTAGCGGCGCTGTGTCTACCGCAGAGTCAGCAGTGTCGCGAGTTCCACTACGCTTGTCGACTTGTCTGCAATGTCTACCCCCGATCTCTTCAACCCAGTTTCCGACTAATCTTATCCAATAAAGATGGAAGAACAGCGCTGATGCCGGAAAATATAACTTAAAAAAACGTCCTTCTTAGGCAAATCTTTGAGCACTGCTACCATTAAATGGCCACCGAATACAGTTGGCTTCATATCGGATTTTTTATTTTTTTTTGGTGAGACAATATTATCAGATATTGTAGTATTTTCAATTCACAATATCATGATAGGAAAATGAGAATATAGCCCAAGCCTAGCCAGGGATCCACCACTGACTTTCTTGAGATGTTTGACTGCTTTTCCAGGTCTCTTTCAAGAGACAGGAAACGTGACCGGTCGGTCTCCAGGGAGAAGAACCACAAGCCGTCTAGATCTGCATCCAGGTCCAGAAGGTAACAGTTTTTCTCTGCACAATGAAGGGTGCAACCTGTTCAAGTTCTCTCTCCAACACATTGCCAATGCAGAAAACTTTTTTTCTGTCATTCCATGTAATCTGATAACAAAAATGGCAGTAGTCTCTTGCCGCATTTCAAACCTTCCATTGCCATGGATGTCCTACAAGAAAACACATCATGACTCCTAATGAGTAATGACGTCAGAAAGACATTTTTTTAGGAAATGGCAAACATTTCGTTCTTGGAAGCAGAAATTCTCTTTATTTTTACATCATAGATTTTGTGTTTATTTTTTACAAAATATTTGCACATTCAAACCAAATCGAATCCAATCAAACGATTTATATAGCACCTTTCATGCAGAAGAAAATTAAAAGGAACAATTGACCCGCAACCTTCCCAACCCATTAAAAAGCAAGCACACGCAGGCAATGGATTTGCCAATAAAATTATAGACATGGCTTGGCACCAAGGATATACAGCAAGAGGAAACACTGGATTTATGAATGGCATTCATTCTGTCAAACCATGTACTAATAATAAATTACGTGTTTCATCTATATAATAAAACATGTAATTTTCACCCACATCCGTTTTTTTTTTCATTCATATCAGTGTGTGAAAAATGGTTGCCCCTGTCATGTAGATCGCTTTGATCAGGAAATCCTTTTTAAGCAGGTTTTCAACCATTCCTGACTGCTTGTTGATTTGAAGAAAAATCAACAGGAAAAGTGTCGGTGGGGTGGGGGCCAGTATCATACATTTGCTAGTGACGTGGTATTTCAGTAAGAGCGGAGTGCAGCAAAGTGGATGAGTAGTCTTGAGTGAGCGGTCACAAGCAACTTTTAAAACGTTTAGCATGAAACTGGGTTTTCTGCAAAGTATTCTTCTGATGTGTTCAGAATTGCGACTGGTGCTGGCTTGCCTGGTGGTGATGTCGATACCTAGATACTCATTAGCAAAAGGCTGCTCCGTCATGATAATGATCAAACGATGATGATGTTTCTGTGCCCCCCCCGCCCCTTCCCTTGACCACACCGGCCATCTCCTCGTCTGCTCTACAGCCGGTCTAGATCCGGCCGGAAATAGTACTTAATGTCGCCAGGAAACGGCTGGAGGACCATCGAGCTGTTCCAGACCACGGCTGCATCAGAGCACCATCATCATGGTTACACCAGCGATGTTGGTGTTAACCGACCGTTACTACTTTGACCGGTTTGAGTTATTTCATCACTGGCTGTACAACATTTCAGTTACCAAACACTGGGTGTCTCCACTAACGAGAGTACATACTTAGAGATCTAATGCAATGTTTGTTGAAATATTACTTGACATGGAAATGTTTTTGGCAATGAAGGGATCTCACAAAAAAATAGGGTTTGGGGATTAATTGATTTAAAGAAGGATTCCTTGCCTTGGTGAGAACATTTCTAGGTACAGAGAGTATATTGACTTCCACTTAGATTCTGCAAGTGAAGCCATTTTTTCCTGTAATTTCTATTTGGCTTATGTAGATGTCGATGGTGCGAGTTTTGTCATTGTGGGAGCCAAAAACACGGCATGACAAGTCCGTGGGGAATAAAGATGGGTAGTTTTGGAGGTGACACTGGAGATGACACTTGATTAAGGGCCAATCTCAATTCTATTTTTTTCTACCTCTACCCCTCGTCCTTTCAAAAGGAGCTGAAGGCAGAGGACTATGAATTGGGATACCCCTTCAGTCACGTATGTCGGAGGTCCGTCAGTTTGGTGGCATAACCAAAAGCGACAGCTTCAACCGCCAGAAATAAACAAACATGCCGACAAGAAGGAAGTACACACTATTTTTTTGCCATAATTTAACTGATTTAACCGTTTTAGGTTGTGATAAACGGCGCGTTGAGCGCCCGGCACTGAGAGACCGGCAGCGCCGAGTGACTGACGGCACCGCTGCCGTTCACTCAGTGCTCCAACGCACCGTTTGTTATCACAACCTAAAACGTTTAAAACAGTTAACTCATGGCAAGAACAAATAGTTCTTCGTAGTCTGCCTGGCGATACCACTACCTTTGGAGGGCTACAAAGCCCTCCCCATTAGCCCTACCACTCTGCCATAACAAGACTTTGGGGCACCCCTACATGTGAACGTGAAAGAGGGGTAGGAGTGTTCATTTAATAATGGTTGGATGAAATAGAAACCGGTCATTGCATTAACTTAACATAGACAGACCCTCATATCTGCATCATTACTGTTACTTGGGTTTGTTGCAACACATTTCCACTTTTACTTTTTGTAAGGTTTTGTTCTTTGAGTGTGATTCAAATGTAGCTTTTATTTCTGTGTGTGTTTGGTCACTTTGGCGCTGCTGCAGCAGCGTAACCTGGCTTTGCCAGACCAATTGCGTGTACACACGTGTAAAGGCTCACACTGGTTTGTTTCTTGTCTTGTGATGCCACCCTATTTTTTCATTGTAAGTATGTTTGTGATTAATCGATTCAGCATTTATTTCAAGTTATTTGTTGGGCAAGCGTCATTTTTTAAATTCTTTTATTGAGCTAGTGGCAGGATTAAATTGAAAACTGAGTCGAGGGGATGGGGGCATTGCAGAAAAGCCAGAGACACTGCGAACCGGCGGTTGGTATGTGAACCTGGTCCACACCAGAGTTTAAATTCAGCATTCACAAGTAGCGGGGTTCGATGAAAATGGACTAAACATGAAGAAACGATGATGCAATTATTGCAAAAGTCACAAATGTACTCATCGATGTACTGTCGGTTTTTGTTTTTTTTGGTTTTTCACACAGGAAGGTATATACAGAATTCTTGATTGGTCTAGCAAAGCCAGAGTAATTGCAACATGGTACATGGATTGTATTTACAAACTACCAGGCTTTTTTGTTTCTTTTTTTCCTTGGTGTCGGTTCTTAGTTTTGACTTGTCTTGTTTCCTGGTGAACGGGAGTTTGATACATTGCCAATTTTGATGATTTAAAACCAATTTCCATGCTTATTTCAACAACGAAATGTGAAAGATACTTTGCTAAATTGTACTGCTTTGTTAGATTGTACTTTAGAGAATGAGGACGAATTGTATTCTCAAATTTGAGTTCAAGTCCTGGGATTGTTTTTGGTAAATATTTGACTTTGTTCATTGCAGTTTCTGGTATGACATGCTGTATAATGCATCTGTTTATACATCTGAATAAACATTATTTGAATGTAAAGTTGATTATGATATTGTCTGTTTTTTACATTGATATCTAAATGCAAGATAGGTTTAGTAATTCCATTCAAAACAAAATCTACATATAGGATACAGAGCGCTGTGAAGTTGTGAGTGGACTAGTGGCTTAACGCAAAAAATGTGAAAGGTGAAACCCACGTCTTGCTTGGAGGATTTTGGAGCAGTGAGCATTTTGGAATCGATTTGAGTTCGCAGTCCCCTCCAGGGTGTGGTTACCTCATCTTTTCCTTCCGTGCGCCTGTCTATTTATGTGCTTGGATACGGAGCGCTCAGATGTTGTGAGCGGACAGCTTCTTCAGCAATAGCTTTGCCTTCTTTGTGCAGGGAGTCAATGATCGTGTTTTGGACAACTGTTTGAATCTAAAGTGAGTTAAAATTAGTGTGGCATCATCAATACGTTTTATTTTATATCAATTTTAAGTGATTCTGAATTTGGGATTTTCAATGTTTGTCAGACATCAAGTAATTATAGTCAAAATGGAAATAAATGAGCGTTCTAAATACACCAGACTGCGTGTAATGAATGAATAATAACCAAGTTTGCTTTTTAAATTGAATTACTTGAATAAATCAACGTTTTGATGTGCTAATTCATAAACGACACCTCTATCTCTAATTATCTAAATGTATCTCCTGTATTCCATGTATTTATATGTGTTAGTGACATTACAGTATATCTTGGCTGGTTGGTTGCTGTGATCCTTTTACATATGTCTTTATTCCGAGGTCCTATCACTGAGAAATGAATGCGTCCACAATGATGACTTGCAACTTGCATCTATTGTTATTTGTGTAGATATTATTCGACACGTGCACATGTTCTGTATACTTAATGACGTAGTTCGGAAAGTAGGCCAGTAGACCAGAGAGCACCAGGACCGCTGCCAAAACCGATCCCTCGGTGGATAACGTGTTCCCTCCGAGTGCGCATGCGCGCCATCCGCGACTGTCACGCGGCCGGTGGGAGTTTTCCCGCGCTAGCAACGGCGTTGGCGGCTCAAATGCCGCGCGCTTTTTGAAAATTAATTTTTGAGCAGCATTGCTGCACTGCGAGCGTTCGTGAACATTCCGGCTCTTGACTGCTCTTCAGCATTCACATCTTTGTTCTAGCTAATTTTGTAATGGTGTTAAATTCGTATTTGCTGTTTACCAACCTTATTGGTGACGTGACGCCCGTGACGTTACTTTGATTTTCTTAGGTAAAGTTTCGAAAAATGTTCGAGTAGAAATATCAGTTATACGTGCGTGTGCTGGTTTGCAATAATGCACTTTCTGGCAACTATAACGTTTAACAATGCGCATGCATCCAAATAATAATCTTTTATTGTTATAATTATTAAATAGTATTGTTATTTGCCTCAGCTTGCAGCATTTGTGTCCGATTTATCTAATCAGTGCATTCAATAAATTGGTCAGTGTGCCACGCATTTCTTTGCCCGCGACTTTGCATTCTGCAGAAGTCTGCAAAAGTCTGCGGTGTTGAGTACGTGCGCCCCGTGCCTGCTGGCTGCTTGGCTTGCAGCCCTGCATAGTCCCCAGTACATGGGACATCCTAAAAGGGGAACCTTTCTTTCATTTGTGTCCGTGTGCAGGAATGCCCCCACCTCTCCTCCACTTTCTCACCCAGCCGCTCACGTGTTTTTGTTTTCCGATCCACGTGCAAGTGGAGGAGGCCTCTGCCTTTGGGGGCGAGAACGCGTTTCACAAGTAATAACGAACTAACTTGCCCCGCGCGCAAAGCAGCGCCTGGTCTTGCGTCAAGTTCGCATAGACAATGAACAGTTTCGGGTGGTGTTTGCTGCTCTGGCTTGACGCAAGATCATGCGTTCACGTCCTGCGTCGTATCACCGCTACCCTAAGGAGTAAAACTCCTCCCTCTTGTATTCGCTGTATACGTGAACCCGACGCACCATCATGCGTCGCTCTGGCGCAGAACAACGTATCATTGGTCGTTAAACGTGCCGCCAGGTTTTCGGGGGAAGAAACGACGTAAACACCGTTTGGCCCACGCCCACCCGAGTTGATAAAATATCCACTGGCCAAGACGTGAGAGAACACTTGCGAGATTTGTACGGACAAGAGAACTTATATGAAAGGATTGATTCATCAATGGTGCCCATTCATACTTTTACGGATATTTTACTGGACAACTTTGAACACTGTTTAACGTAGCGGGTTAAACTTTACGCACTGTTGGTGTAGAAATATAACTTTTTTTTCCTTAGCAGCAAAAAGCTGTCACTTCGCGTCTCGGCACGACACTTGTTGGTAAGTGGCCTGTTTTATTTTTTATGTTTTTTTGGTGAACTAGAAGTGTAAACCACATGTATACAATATACATGTTGTGATAATCTATGCGATATTTGTATATATCAGCTTTAAGAATGCTGGTGTAACTTGTAATATAACAATGTAACATTTACAGTAAATTAAGTATGTTATTTTATTAGCTGCCCAATGGGTTTACGAATGCCTTCACGGCTCGGTCATATATGATGTTTTGGTAGCTGTGACATGCGCAGGGGAAAACAAGTGGCGCTTGGAACTTGAGATTCGCACAATCCACGAGTTTCTAAACTCACATGGCCGTAGTAAGATGGGGGCGGCACCTCATGCCGCAGCGCCACGCCCATCCACCCAAAGAATTATGCTAAAGAGGGACAGTGGCGCGTGATATGAACCTCTCAAGGTTTTGCGTAACGAAATAAGTATTTTTAAGCAAGTAAATTATTTTATTGTACAGTTCTACGCAAATTAAAAACATTAAGCACGTTTGATTGGACACTAAATGCATTTACAATTTCACACGGCTATTTATATTGTGTTGAATTGTTATTTTTGCATAGTCTCCTCCTCCATTAAGTGGTATAACAGTATAGTCAAATCACATTCATTTATTTTGGGATGAAATAAAAACAAACATTCAAAATGTTTGCCTTCGTTTACATTCGGTGGGGAAAATAAAAGTGTAATTTCAAAATGCTGTGATACGGTCATAAAATGCCAAAAAAATCGAATGTATTTTGCTGCATCATTTATGTACATTAATTGGTTGGTTATTGCAATTCTGTTGTTGTTGTTGTTGTTGTTGTTGTTGTTGTTGTTGTTGTCGTTGTAATAAAAATGTAATATCATTCTTAATTCATTTGGAACGTTGAAAAAAAAGTCTATGGATGCTCGGGGGGTGAGGCTACACGAGTTGTAAGCGCACATGGCTGGAAGAACCGGTAGGCGGGGCCGACGGGGGTGACTTCAACCGGAAACGCCCATTACTAGGGGCCCACCGAAGTCCCGCCTTCTATAGTCGTGCATCTCGTAGCCACGTGCTCCGGACCAGCCCTCCAGAGAGGGGTCTCGGTGTGACACCGCCCCTGCGAGAGTTCATTGAAAATATCATTTCCAGTTTTGAAAAAAAGTTTACATCAGTTTTGAAAAGTTTACATCTCATTGAATATGAACATTTAAGCTAATTGCATTCATTCATTCATTCATTCATTCATTCAAGCAAACATAATTCAATCAAATCGTGTTGGGCTCCATTTGTGACAATTACCATGTATTCCACTAATGAACACCATGCTCAACAATTCCATTTATTTAAGCTGTTAATTTCGTTCCAGTGAACATTATCACTCCATTTGGGAAGATTCCTTAGTTATCAGTAACTCTTTGAGAAATGTCACCATTATAGCATACATGAATACATATACAGGCAAATATGAATCATGTTGTGAAATCCATCACAATATGACACATTTTAAGTTTCGTTGTACCACATCAATCCAACACGATCATCATCATCATCACATGATGTGTAATGAATGAATGTATTCTTTTATTGAGCAAATAAGTCGAGGCAGACCATCTTCGTCCGAACCCAACCCCACCTATATCTGTCAGACCATCGGAATGTGGGCTATACACTTTGACGTCTTCGCATATGGCGGGTTTTCTTTTCCCCTACATTATGTAACGTGTTCTTATGTAACGCACGCTACACTACTGCTCCTGATGATACGATGATCGGACGAGTCACTTAACGTGATTGTAGTCGGGGTGACGCCCCGCCGCGTTGACCGTATATATGACTCATACAACACGAGACCCGTCGGTCCACGTGTAGCGCTGGAAGAGGTGGGCCCCATACTTCAACTAAACACGCATAGCTCTGGGGGGGGAATAGTGACGCTCCGCCTATACATAGCAATGTGTGTGTGTGTGTGTGTGTGTGTGTGTGTGTGTGTGTGTGCGTGTGTGTGTGTGTGTAAGGTGGGCTTGGGGTCCGGAGTTCCACATCCTCGGATAAACTCTCCCCAGTCTC
>OMKY01207641.1:0-12477 GCA_900302395.1 Bregmaceros cantori
TCTCTGTCTGTGTCTCTCAACTGAATAGTTCAGAAATGCAATAAATTACATAAATGAAGTATAATATGGCAGTGGGTAATTCAATATGATTTTGATAAGAGCAGCAACATATAGATGTCCAATTGAAAATAAATAACAATGTTCTCTTTATTACATTTGTAAATATATAATATGTGGTTATTAATAATATTATTTATGTTTAAAACATGTATTATCCAGATGCACTTAAGTTGAGTTAATGTATTTTAATTCAACAGTTTTTAATAAACAAAAGACAAACTTGTGTTTTTATTTTTGTCGTCTTTTTTTGTTTTCTTTTTTTTTGCGATGATCCGAAAAAATCCATGATCCGTGAGCTCTGATCCGAGGATCGGTCCGAACCGTGAGTCTCTTGATCCGTTGCACCCCTAGTCAAAGTAAATAAACAGTCATTTGGCTCCCCGACTGATTTACCGATCCTGATCGGGACAAAATCAGTCCCGATCCTTGAAAAAAAGTCTGATCGGCCCCCGATCACCGATCTGAGGATCGGAGCACCTCTATTGATTTTGATGGATTATAATTTCGACCAGTAATTGAACTTCAGTAAACTTTGTGTGACTTTGTGTCTGGGCACAGAAGGCCAAGCTGGAGGCCAAACTGCATCAGACCACATCTGCGGCGGCCGCCGCAGCCTCCGGCGTTGGGCCGCTCCACAACTCTGTGCCTTCCAACCCGGGGGCCTCGGCTCCCGGGTTCTTCATCCACTCCTCCGACGTCATCCCCACCACACCCAAGACCACGCCCCTCTTCATGACCCCGCCCCTCACGCCGCCCAACGAGGCGGTGTCGGCCGCGTTCAGCGCCGAGCTGGCCCACCTGTTCCCCGGGTCTATGATGGAGCCGGCCGCCGCAAACCTGGCCACGCATGGGAAGAACGGACAGAAGAGCAAGACGGTGGGTCTGGAGCTGGGGGTACACTGTAGCATTTTAGAAGGATACACGTTGGCTGTGTCCGAAATCGCTCCCTACCCCCTACTCCCTTCCCCCCATATAGTGCACTCACTTATAGTGCACTCAACAGCAACGGCCGAGATTTTGGACACTAGAGTTGGCGCCATTGAAAATTATTACAAAATATAATTATACAAAATATAATTATGAAACAACAATCATCTCAAAAAGTCAAAAGTACTTACCTTTATAACTATTTTCCGAATTTGGTCGCTATTTACTCCCGCCGTGCCATTTTCTTGAAGTTTACGTCATTTTTAACCTTTTGTATGCTTAGGACGAACATGCACGTCTTATAAATCCACGAGTTGTATGCATAAGACGTCGATGTTCGACTTAGCGTTTTTTCGCTCTGACGTCACTATGAACATCCGGGCTAACCCCTGAGATGAAATCCAAACTTGCATCATAAAGAAAACAATGCAAAAAACACTGTAGTGCACGTGAAACACGCACGCGAGTGGCCGTTTAGTCACACAGCGCAGGCAAAATAATACAATGATAATATAGCCTGGGAGCCCACAACGTTCTCCCCACGTTGGAACGGCACGCGCTGTCAATCCGACCCCTCCTCGCGAATCTCCTCACTCTCCCGGGGCCTCCCGCGGTTGGCATGCGCCCCATATAGTGCATTATATAGGGGATAGGAAGCGATTTCGGACACAGCCGTTGTCTCGTCACAAAGTTGTTAACCCTAAGCCTAACCCGACCCTAAACACCGCACCCATCACTCCCAGGTCTTAAGACTTTTAAAAACACATCTTATCTCGTTCGTTGATGCTGGTTGTAAAGTACCTGACACTGTTAGTGTTATTTATAGTTACCTGCGCTGCAAAGCAGGTTATGTTTTTGGTCGCGTTGGTTTGTCCCCAGGATCACTGAAAAAGTGCACCGATCTGGATAAAATTTTAATACAGTTGTTGTAAATGACAAACGGAAGTGATACAATTTTGGTGCATTTCTGTAGCCTATAAGTAACATAATCATACTTAATCACCAACTTACCAAAAGATCGCTAGGTGCTTAGCGCGGTCACATGACCAGACTTCCGGGTTCCAATGCTGCTGGGAAATGTAGTTGGCATGTTCGCCAACCACGTTCGCAATCACGCTACTCTAGGACCACTTGCTATCCCCTTGCTGCTGGCTACTTTATTTTGTCTTGTTTTTTTCCCCCCAACCTGCTGGCTCCCTAACCTGCTGGCTCCCTAACCCTTGTCTCCCCCTGCAGGGCTCTGTGGGGAGCGGTCTGGCTCTGGCCATCTCTCAGGCCTCTCACTTCCTTCAGCCCCCGCCCCACCAGTCCATCATCATCGAACGCATGCACTCTGGTGAGACCCCGAGACATGATAATAACTATAATAATTATAATTTATAATTTATAGAGTGCCTTTCATAGAATCCAAGGTCGCTTGACAACAGAAACAATTCAAAAAATGCAAACAAAAAAAGTACAGTCCACTTAGGGAAACCCAGAGAAAAGAGATGGGTTTTAAGTTTTAAACGTGTACAGTGGGAGGAGGGAGTTCCAGAGGATGGCTTTGTCCAGGTGTTTTTATGGTACCAATGATTTTTTTGTATTGTATTGTATTGCATTCTTCTTCATAATAATAATAATAATAATAATAATAATAATAATAATAATAATAATAATAATAATAATAATAATAATAATGATAAAGATAATAATGTATTTATCAGCCCCTTTCAAAACAGAAAAAGGAGAGTATGTGATCTAGAACAGTTGGGTTATTAGTGCGAGGGGGGGGGGGGTTGATCTATGTTCCCAAATCGCTATTAAATCACTATTTTCAGAAGAATGATGAGTCGTTTAGGGGTTAGGGTAGGAGTTAAGGTAGAGCTTAGGGTAGGTCTTAGGGAAGGGCTTAGGGTAGGGCAAGTTAAAGGTTGGTTAGGGAAGGGGTTAGGGAAGGGGATAGGATCAGGGTTGGGGTTAGGATGAGCGGTTAACCCCCAAGAACAATAACTTGGCTAAAAATAGGGATCTCAGTGTGAAACATGCATTCGTTACAGTAAACCAAAACAGAAGCCAGTAGTTGGCTTACCAATGGCCTCCGCTTACGAGACTGTAGCACTGGACTTGCATGAGTTAGAGCCAGGAGTGTGTTATCTACATGTAATTGACCATTTGTTACTCGAAATAATAACGACACCATCAGTCTGTTCACAAACGTTTTACTCCAGTCTTCTCCATGGTATACACTCCCAGTTTCCAGTTAAAGAAACAGTTAACACTCAGAACATAGGGGTGTAATTAGTGCTATTGTTACTTGTCTCGCTGACCATGTGTGGGTATTCACCAAAGAGTATAATCAGTCCAACCTGAATTCCATGTCTAAATGTGTGGATGGCGCCAATTCGGGGTCTAAATCTGGTTCTTGCGGTTCAGGCGCTCGGAGGTTCGTCACGCTGGACTTTGGGCGTCCCGTGCTCCTGACGGACGCTCTGATCCCGACCTGCGCCGACCTGGCCTCGCTGTCCATCGACATCTGGACCCTGGGGGAGGAGGTGGACGGGCGCCGCCTGGTGGTGGCCACTGACATCAGCACGCACTCGCTGATCCTGCACGACCTGCTGCCGCCCCCGGTGTGCCGCTTCATGAAGGTTCGTCCAAACTGCTCTGAATATTCAACGTTAAAAGGAGTCCACAGATTATGTGATAATTATCAAGGTATAGATGATGATGGATGCGTTTTTACGGGTTGCAAACCTTAATCCATAACCACACCCCGAAGCAACCGTGCTTCGCTATGACGCGTCACACGCCCCAGCAACGCTGTCTGCTACCTATTTGAGCATCAACCACTATAGCACAGTAGGAAAACACTCGTCCTTGAAGGCAACATCTTGAGTTCGATTCCCAACAGTGCAAACTTTCTTTCGTTGTTTTTTTTTTAACGCCACATTTATGCTTTTTCATTAGGTTACGGTTAGGGTAAGGGTTAGGGTTAGGATTGCATGTTAAATGCAAGTTCGGAGATGGAAAAATTCCGCAGTGGCGTCACGACTGCGTCATATGCGGAAGTTTGGTTTGCAATCCGTAAACATGCGAGTTAGATGTGTAGAGGTGTCCATCTTGTCTCGCCCTAACAATACACACTTCCTGTGTCTATATAGTAGCCTGTGTAGGGCATCAGAGCAGAGCGAAGTGGCTGAATTTGTTGGATAAAAGCATGGCGTTTTGAAAATGCTTGCTCTGTGGTGAATACCCATTATTCCTCACCCTGCTTCACTCATCGTTACTTGCCGTTCTGGTCACATGTTCTTCTGAACCAACGGGATGGCCGCATTCACTTGTACAGTCCGAGGTGGACGATTAAATGGACCGGGTCACGTTAACGATTCCTCCTTCCCCCCCACAGATCACTGTGATTGGCCGGTACGGCAGCACCAACGCCCGCGCCAAGATCCCGCTGGGCTTCTACTACGGCCACACCTACATCCTGCCCTGGGAGACTGAGCTGAAGCTGCTGCACGACCCGCTGAGGGGGGAGAGCGAGGCCGCGGGGCAGCCCCACGTCGACCAGCACCTGGCCATGATGCTAGCCCTGCAGGAGGACATACAGTGCAGGTGACCAGCAGGCCATCCCCGCTACTGGTGCAGCGATTAGCCGATTAATCGACAACTAATGCAGTCATCGATTAATCGCCAAGGACTTGAATCATTGTTATTGTCAGCAGTGTTTTGCTGACACCACTACCTATTGATCTACATTCAGATATTATCATGTGATATCAAATATGATTAAAAATATTCAACGAATAAATAATATTATGCAGAAAACCACTAAAGAATTAGCGTTTGTCTCCGTGTGATTAACTGCATGGTTGACAAGACTAATTTCTCTGTCAATGGGAATATTTTGGGGATTTTTTAAAAACTAAAATTATCCAACCGATTAATCGGCGAATCGTTTTAATAATCGGCAATTAATCGACTATTAAAATAATCGTTAGTTGCAGCCCTTACACCGGGTTTTCACTGCATCCATCGTAGCATGCTCCACTACACAGCGGGCCGACGCAGAGCGCAGCAAAATATCTATTTTTGGTTTTCAGCACAGGTCGAGGGGGCGGGGTGCATTTTATTCTTTGATTGACTGGCGTGCTGTGCAATTGAATTGGTGGACCCTCTGTGCACTGCTAGAGCAGAGCCATGCCCAACAACTTCATGGAGCAAAAATATGAATATGGAATTTACAGCACCGACCACGGGCGAGTGTGTGTGTGAGTGTGTGTGCGCGTGCGTGCGTCCGCGCAGCTCGGAGAATTGAGCGGGTATGCAGCCACCGCCCGGAGCTGATAGGAGCTGCTGTATACTCGCTGTGGCTGGGAGCAATGTGTGCGTGCGTCAGCGCAGCTCAGAGAATTGCGCGGCCATGCAGCCACAGATGCTACAGTGAGGATTATTTTGGGTACTGTCTTCAGCAGTAGACCTGTTATTTTAGTGAACGAATCGGATGGTCCTCAGATACAACCTGGCCTGCCACCGTCTGGAGACCCTGCTCCAGAACATCGACCTGCCGCCGCTCAACAGCGCCAACAACGCTCAGTACTTCCTGCGCAAGCCAGACAAGGCTGTGGAGGAGGACCAGAGAGTCTTCCTAGCCTACCAGGTGACCTTTAAAAATTGTATCATCCTGTGTCAATTTCAAACCAATTCATCGTACAACCCGATCTAAAGCCCCTTTTTCACTGCCTTACTTAAGGCCAGCACGGCACAGTTCACATGCACAACCACCCCGAAAATCGCTTCTCCACAAGGTCAAATCGGCCAGGTTTCAGGGCCCGCTGAGATGTGGGTCCAGAATCTAGCCTTGCTTGCCATGTTTTGGGTCACTGATTGATCACACTCCGAGGGGGTGATGAAACTTGGCCGACCAATCACAGGAGGGAGGCATGTGCCAGGTATGACCTGCCACCAGTGGGGTGTCACTACCACTACCCTACCACCAACACCTTTCAAACTTCTAACTTATCTCAAACACAATAGACCTACCTCCAATTTGCTAAATGTATTTATTTTCTTTACATCACCCAATTAGAGCAGCTACTGCAACCAGCAGGAATAAAACGACACATGTTCCTGGTAAATATCACCATCACAACATTGTGCCGTAGTTTCCTCTGGTTGACGTGCTTTGACCAATGTTTTATCTTCTGCATCTTGCCGTTTAATGCGGCCAGTCACGGTGTAAACATCTTGACCCAAACTTTCCTTTTTAATCTGACCCAGGACTGCATCCAGCTGCAACTCCAGCTCAACCTGGCGCACCACGCCGTGCAGAGACTGCGCGTGTCACTTGGCGCCGCCCGGAAGCTGCCGCCCGGCACCGAGGGCGGCGCCAGCGGACGGGAGCTGGTCCAGAGCTCCTCCACGGAGCAGCTGAGGACGGTGGTCCGCTACCTGCTGGACACGCTGCTTAGCCTGCTGCACGCCAACAACGGTGAGAGCTCGACTGGTGAGGGGAACGGACCAGCAGAGGGCAGTGTTTTTATTTTCTCTGTGAGATTATTAGCGGCGCCAGGGCAGAGCGGGTTATGTTTTTGGTCGTGTTGGTTTGTCCCCTTGATAACGGAAAGAGTTGAGCGCGGATCTGAATTTTGCAGAGTTGTTGGAAATGATGAAAGAAAGAAGTGATTCAATGTTGGTGCATTTCTGTAGCCTATAAGTAACATAATAGTCCTACTTCATTATTAACAGGTGAACAATCCCCGTTCTCCGTAGTGACGTCACGCCGCGTGGCCGTGACTCTCGTGCCTGCACCAAGTAACATAATCGTACTTAATCACCAACACCTACAGAGAGATGGATAGTTCCTTACCTGGTTAGTGCACGGGGTGGTCAATGAGACGTTTCCATGTAAAAATCTTGAGTGATTGGGCTAGGTCCAACAGCATCAGCTTCCTACTAGACTGGTGAGCCAGAACGAACGCATCGGCCAACGCGTCGCACATCACTAGACATTATGCTATGCAACGTCTAGTGATGTGCGATGCGTGGACGATGCGTTGGTTCTGGCTCACCAGGCTACTACTACGAGCACTTGCATTGGTAATAGGTAATGGGGTTTCCACACATACTGCTAGCACTAAAAGCACATTTGCAATTTTGAGTGCTTCTAGTTTACTGATGTCATCATGAACGTAATAACTATTATAGCTAATTTACCTTGAATACTAATCATTACGTCAAGCAATTCAATGACAATCAATTTAGTAGTCTGACGAGCCAGAACCAACAAATCAGCCACGCATCACACGCGATTAGAACGATCATTGGATCTGGTAAGATCAGGGTCGAAAAACGTGTAAAAAAAAAAAAACTGTCAAATCGTGTTATCCAATAACAGCGCAGTAGAGGCATGATAACCAAACAGCGGCCACGGTTCGCGTCACCCTTAACAGCTACGCCCACGTCCACGCTGATTGGTCGCGGCGATGCGTCCCGGTGGCTTGCCTGATTTTCCTAGAACCCGTGCAACGTCTAGCGATGTGCGACGCGTAGCCAGAACTAACGCATCGTCCAAGCATCACACATCGCTAGACGCTTGCATTGGGTCTCGGAAAATCAGGCTCGCTGTCGGTACGGATTCAATTGACCAATCAGCGCGGACGTGGGGCGAGTTTGTACGGGCTACGGGAGATGTGGGCGGAGTTTGGTTGTTGTCCCACCTACTGCGCTGTCACTCGATTTGATTTCTTTTCATGGGTTCCGACCCCGATTTTACCAGACCCAAAGTGCCTAGCGATGTGCGATTGGACAATACGTTGACTCTGGCTCGCCAGGCTATATCGATCGGAGTAAGTACCGGAAACGCAGCGTGTGAATGTCATTAAGGTTAAACGTGACGCTGCCTCCCCAGGCCACGCGGTGCCGGCCGTGCTCCAGAGCACCTTCCACGACAAGGCGTGCGAGGAGCTGTTCAAGCAGCTGTGCATCAGCGGGACGCCCAAGATCCGACTGCATGCCGGCCTGCTGCTGGTGCAGCTCTGTGGAGGAGAGCGCTGGTGGGGACAGTTCCTGTCAAACGTTCTCCAGGAGCTCTACAACTCAGAACAGCTGCTCATATTCCCCCAGGACCGGTGAGGGACTCATTTAACAGAAACTGGTGTTGTTGTTGACCTGGGAAGGACACATTTATGCCCTTTTTTCTGCACTTAAGGTTGCATCATTATGAAAAAGAAATAATTGACGATTATTTATTTCATAATTGAAATCACCATTATTAATCATGATTATGGAACGTAAAAAGTGAAAAAAATACGCCAGGTTGGTGCACTTGGGACGTGTCATCAGTGATGTAGCCCAAGCTGATCGGGATTTCGGATCTTCCTACATCATACCCCTCAAGTGACCTTGGGTCACTCGCAGGGGCTGCCCTTAGTTATTCGCACTAGGGAAAGACAAGGGCCAACACAAACCACCACTCCCAAACCAATCTCCTGGTCTGGAGGGACTAGGCTCTGTGGGTTGTCTCCTATGTCTTATCAGGACCATGCAAGTACACGACCTGTGAGTTCCACCAAAGACCCCTAGAAATGTAATTTAGGACTGGTGACCTCCTGACCTGGCCCTCCTAGGGGCCTAGCCAAGGGTTTGAATAAAGGTAAACAAACTTTTATTCCACGTCTTTAAAAAAAAATAAAAAAAAATAAATCTATGCATAATGTATCTTATAATATGGAATCTAAGAATGCACCATGGGGTAGCGGTTAAAAGCACTGCGCCAAGGCAACCCCATACATTAGCTGTGTCCGCTATCCCCTCCCTATCCCCTACTCCCTACCCCCTATATAGTGCACTCTTATAGTGCACTCAACAGCAATGGCCGAGATTTCGGACACTAGAGTTGGCGCCGTCCAAATTATTATAAAATATAATTATAAAATATATAATTATAAAATTCACTATATAGGGTACATGGCGAATTCAGACACCCCTACAAAATAGCGTGCGCCCGATATAGTGCACTATATAGGGGATAGGGTGTGATTTCGGACACAGATTGATGATCTGTGTCCGAAATAGTGATAAGATGTGATTTGAAGTAGTGAGCATGGAGGTCTGTGTGTTCCAGGGTTTTCATGCTGCTGTCCTGCATCGGTCAGCGGTCCCTCAGTAACAGCGGAGTGTTGGAAGGTCTACTCAGTCTGCTGGACTCCCTGCTGTCCCCTCTGCAGCAGCCCCCCACCGCTGCCCAGAGACGCGCTGACGGTCAGCTATACTGCTAACCTTGTTCAATGTTTAAAGGTCCACCACTTACGTCTGAAGATGTTCATTCCCATAGACGCCCACTTTTGTTTCTGCCCCAACAGAGAGAGGTGCGCTTCCCAGTTCCCAGTCACTGTTTGCTTCGGTCGCAGCGTTGCGCTGATGGTGCTATAGTAGTTAGTACAATTCAATTAATCAACTGCCACGTGGTAACGTCACTGGTGATGTGGCTCAGCGGTAAAATCGTGTCACCGAGTTTTTGCATGGTCGTTTGTTCAAACCCGAAGCCCAACGAATGATATATTTTTTCAAAAATATTGTCAGGATTTAATTGTGGCAACACGTTCACTAAATTCTACATCTCAAATGCATCGATAACATTACATTTCTCCTATTGCCATGTAGAGTGTGCGCATATATAAAAGTAAAAAGTGTGGCAGAGATTCGAACCTGAAACCTAAGGATCAAAAAGCGGTTCTCTTAAACGCTCGGCTACAGAGATGTTACGTCTACTGGCAGGACTTCCAAGACATTTAAAGACAGTCTACCCTGGGTTGCCAGCGCTGCAGTGATTTTGCGGCAATCTTTATTCAATGGTAATAATTGATGGTGCGTGGAAAAATATGTGCGTTACTAAATTCATGTTTCCGATGTTGGACACCCATCAATCCCCCGGGGGTGCCCGAGCTCCCGAGCACCCCTGAAGTGAACTGAACGAGCTGTTGTGTTCAGGTGTGTTGGACGTTCCGATGATCAGCTGGGTGGTGATGCTGGTCTCCCGTCTGCTGGACTACGTGGCCAACGTGGAGGACGAGGCCTCCGCCTCCAAGAAGAACCTGACCAGCAAGGATCGCCCTTACACTGGTACCGGCCAAAGATTTCTATAGGCACTGTTACTCAGGGACATCTATTCCCATTGTTACTGCTAGAGACTTCTTCTAGTTAATGTTGATGCCAGAGACTTCTATACACTGTTAAGGCCAGATTACACTTCTGCAACCGTGCACACCACGCTTGGGACTGTTTGTGCACCGGTTTGGCTGGTATGCTTTTGCAACCTCGGTCTGCAGTTTCTAGTGACGCACAGCAGTTTCCTGCCGAAACGCAAGGGGGAATCTATTCGAGAACTCGCCAGATCTCCGGCAGAAGGTCACGAGAACTTCGACAACGCCAGTGGACGTGTTTATATTCCAAAACAACGATGCTGCGTCTGTACGATTTCACGGAGATGGATCTAGAGTTGCTAGACCTTGTCCATTGTAGTGTAGTTGCTCCTCGGTTTTTAAAAATGGCGTGCCCCGGTACCGAAACAACACAGACAGCTGGAAAGGACATGCCAAGGACCAATCACAGCTGCTTTTTCTCTGCGCACTTCTGCTTGAGGTCTGCGCGGGTTTGCAACCCTCTTGACGTGTAGTGAGGATTTTTTTTTGAGGTGCGCGACGACTGTTGCAGAACCTCTGCGTGGAGGGCATGGTTGTACACAGAGGCAGATATGACGGTTGTAGAGGCTGTGCGCCAGAAGCATAAATCGGCCTTTACTGTCAGACGTATTTTAGAAGCTGTTACTGTCAGACTTCTATAGACAATGTAACAGCTGCTGCCAGAGGTGTGTGTAAAGTCTAACAGTGTGTCCTGTCCTGTGTCCAGGGAACCAGTGGAGTTTTATTAATAATAGCCTCCAGTCCCACAACACCAGCAGGTCGTCCAAGGGAAACGGAAGCTTGGACCGAATCTACTCACGCAAGATCCGCAAGCAGCTGGTGCACCACAAACAGGTAACTGTGTCTTTACTGGAATGAATAGATACAACTCAACTCGAGATTTTTATATAGCACCAAAATCACAGCCGAAGCTGCCTCAAGGCGCTTCACAAAAGTGATTTTGTTTTTTAGATTTAGATTTAAGAGATATAGCAGCAATTTGGGATTGGTTACAGAACTCCTTTAACGGAGGACTGGAAAGAAGATAGATGAAAGAAGAGGAGATAGAGACTTTCAATCGATCTCGGCCTAGTTGAAAAAATACAGCTCTTGAGTAGTTGTTGTTAGTGTTAATTTGTTTAACAGAAATCCTTTAACGGAGGACTGGAGAGAAGAGGAGATTGAGATTCGGAATCTCGGCCTCAGCGGGTAGCTGTCTTTACCGCAGTCATGGAAATAGATACAGTGGTTTGCACAGCAGGGGGCTGTCTTTGCTACAGTATTAGAAAAATATATTCCTGTGTTATTTGTGTCTGGCTGTATGTTTATCCCTGTGTTTTTTGTGTCTGTGTATCTGTGGTCTGTGTTTGATGCAGCAGTTAAACTTGTTGAAAGCCAAGCAGAAGGCCTTGGGAGAACAGATCGAGAAGGAGAAACTGCAGAGTAACAAGCTGTCCTCGTACAAGCTACTGGTGGAGCAGGCCAAGCTCAAACAGGCCACCTTCAAGGTGAGGAGCAGTTTACACCAGTCACTCAAACAGGCCACCTTCAAGGAAGGGAACACTTTACACTCAAACAGGCCACCTTCATGGTGAGGAACACTTTACACCAGTCACTCAAACAGGCCACCTTCAAGGTGAGGAGCACTTTACACTCAAACAGGCCACCTTCAAGGTGAGGAGCACTTTACACTCAAACAGGCCACCTTCAAGGTGAGGAACACTTTACACCAGTCACTCAAACAGGCCACCTTCAAGGTGAGGAAAACTTCACACTCAAACAGACCACCTTCAAGGTGAGGAACACTTTGCACTCAAACATGCCACCTTCAAGGTGAGGACCACTTTACACCAGTCACTCACACAGGCCACATTCAAGGTGAGGAGCAGTTTACACCAGTCACTCAAACAGGCCACCTTCAAGGAAGGGAACACTTTACACTCAAACAGGCCACCTTCATGGTGAGGACCACTTTACACCAGTCACTCAAACAGGCCACCTTCAAGGTGAGGAGCACTTTACACTCAAACAGGCCACCTTCATGTCTGGATACAAACTAAACATCGCAAAAACACAAGTACTCACCCTTAACTATACCCCAAGCCAACAAATAAGGGAGAGGTACAGTCTAAACTGGGAAGCCAATTCGATTAAATACTTGGGAGTCAACATAACTAAAGATAAAAAAGATTTGTATGAAATGAACTATGGAGTAATAAACAAGAGTATACAAAGAGACTTAGTGAAATGGGCCTCGCTTGGGTTGGACCTCAGCTCCAAAATACAAACAGTCAAAATGAATCTGCTTCCCAGGTTACTATACCTC
>OMKY01207646.1:0-10399 GCA_900302395.1 Bregmaceros cantori
TATATAGCAAATGCAACTGTAATCTAGATGACATATTTTAAAATGCAATTGTAAGGGACGACAGTTCAGATTTTTTTGTAATCTAAATCTGATTACTGTAATCCGATAACAGTCTGTTACTACTCAACTATGTTTGTAGTTAGCTTTGACTTTCCGTGCCAAATATTTCATTGTCATTTTCACTGTTTGAACTTCAACCAAATTCCATGTAAACACAAAAGTGTATAAAAGTGCAGGATCTGTCTGGGAAAACATGTTTCCAAGTTTTAGTTTTTCATTTCAAGACTTTTACAGGTGAATAGTAATTCCGTAATATGTAGGTGTGCAACTATTAGTTATCTAATTATTCACTAGTCAATTATAAAGACAAATTTAATAACAAATAATCACCAAGGAATTGGGTATATATTTTAAGTTGTTTAACATGTAATTGTTAAAGATTTTTAATGACAAATGTAACAGTTGACTAATAGTTTCAATAATCAGAAACTAATGTACTATTAAAATAATTGTTGCATGCCTAACAATATCCCAATGATCTGTTGCAATTTTACAGTACTTTCTACCATACTACATACAGAAGAACTGTGTGAACTTGCCATTATGAAGTTATGAGGTAGAGTGACCAGATGTCACACATGACATGGGCACTCATTTAGTGTCATCATTATTAAGCGACCTGGAGATTACTGGAGTTGCCCTAGCATTAGGATACAAATTATATTCATGATGTTGTTGTGCACTTTTTCAATGACAGTGTAGTGTTCCACTTCTTGTTTAAACGTTCAAATTGCAAATGAAAAATGGAACACGTCAATGTGTGGCCATAGCATTTAAGACCAAAGTGCATTTGCATAAAGTAAACGGGCACATGTATAAAGTACAAGTAAAAGTACAGCCCAAAGTCCTGTCAGGTTGGACTTCCAGCTGGATTCTGAAAACCGGTTTTTCCATTCATGAGCTGATTGACCTGAATGCGGAGTTAGCCATGCTAACTATAACATCTGGCTTTTAAATCTGTGCCATGGATTTTTACTCCAGAAGCCAGACTAAGTACTTTTGCCCAAGTCTGCTGAACACTCAAAAACACAAAACACAAAAAATGTGAATAATACGAAGATATATGAATGCAAGTTGACAAGGATGCCTGAATAAAAACTATTCTAGACTGCCAGTGTAGGGGCTGGGGCAGGAAAATAGCAACGGACATATGACAGTATTGTGGTGAATAGGGTGAATCTAATTCAATCTGAGCCTAATGCCAAGTCTCAACTACTCCGGCTCTATAACCAAACTGTTAAGTTGTTTATTCCATCCCTCACGGTGCTTTCAGACAGCACATTCGTCTCTTGGGATCATATTTTTAAATGACAAGCGATAGATCACGAGCCACGCGAATGAAATTGTGATATGTTGTGTCATGCAGTTTGAATGCACTGTTAAAGACTGCAAGGGCTATCTCTTTAATTAGCAAGTAATCTGAGAAGGGATTACTTAAAAAAAAACATTAAACATTGTCACATGTTTCCAATGAGTTGCATTAACATCAATGGGGACTATTCAGGGCCTTCTACGCCTTCAGAGAAGGTCTAGAAAAATCTGGACAAAAAAAAGGTTATTATATTTAAATAGGTATAATTATAATTCAATATGTATTTAAGTATGTGTCTCATTTAATTGGATACATCATAATACACGAATACATCGTCTATGTTCTCGAATTGGTTGCTTGTAAAGTTCACATCAGCAATGAAAGGGTTAATATACTCTGAACCATGTTATCCACTCAGAATCGTCATTCTCCATTCATTGTCCTCAGATCTCTCAACGCTGTCCTGGGCCACTTGACACCTATGCTTTTTTTGTCTTGGAGAGTGATGGGGAAATTGACCAATCAGGTTTGATTATTATGTAGGCAAAAGTTAACACCCTATAGATGCAATGCTGTTCTAATTAACATCTCATCAGTCAGATCAATCAGATGATTAGCGACACCTGTTCACAGAATCCAGATTAAATCTAAATATAAAACATGTTCTAATTAACCTGCTCCAGTCAGTGCCCCTGGCCAAGGCACTAGCTCAGAATCTGGAGTTGACCCCCGGGCGCTGCGCACGCGGCTGCCCACCGCTCCTCACGGATGGGTTAAATGCGGAGGATGAATTTCACTGTATCTGTGACGAAATAAAGTACGTTTACGTTTATGTTTAAATATGGTAGGACTTGGTTTTGTACTTACATTTTCATACAAAATGTTTAATCTCTTGACAGTATCCACTGTATAAATATGCTATTTCGTGGCAAATAAATGACCATATGGGGCAGTATAGTACAATGTGAAAATGACAGCCACCGAGAAACGTTGCAGAAGAAGTCCCGTTGCACCAATCAGAATCCTCCGTTTTGTCAACACACAAGCGTTGGGTCAGCGGAAACAGAACGTTCACCGTGATCAAAATAAAAGTATGAGCATGAGCATCAAAATAAAAGAATGAGCATGAGCCTCAAAATAAAAACAACAAAAGTAGAACAAATACAATTAAAACTAACACAACAGTGCATGTTCTCGAATACCCATGGCCTGTGCCATAGTTGTAATAAATGACATTACAGCTAATTTAACTCATTCACGGTGCAGTCAGTAAGATATGCTGCCAAACCATATCAGGTTATGATCAGGTTATGATCAATCCAACGAGAAAATATGAACGACTAAGCGTTTTGCTGTCAATTTCATACCATTCTAGTGCCTATTATTACCCTGATTTTCAAAATAACAAACTTGTTGACCAGCAGCTATGTTTGGCCGTCGTTCAGATCTCACCGGAAGAGCTGTGCTTAATTTCGGTGGCGATCGGTTTCTATCCGTGGACCTCTCCGCTCCATGCCAACAGCTAGCCTAGCCGCCAGGGAACGCTCCCAGCATATGTCCCGAACACCCTCCTAGTTTTTGGGAGAGCATATCATATATGACTGGGGAATAAGTCGGCGTCATGTCGAGCCGAGCTCTGCGGAGGCTCCAGGGTGGACAGCGGGGCCAAGAGGCGGTGGACCTGGGGCACTTGGCCGGAGAGGACGCCGCCGAGGATGAGGAAGATGAACCGGTGTCGATGGCCGTCGCTCCGCCCGGTGGGCGCAAGTCGAAGAAGAACAAGACGCAGAAGAACCTCAGTAATATTTACGAACTGGTAAGATGAGGTAACAGGTGGGAAGAGAAAGTTGAATCACTTTGAGTATAATAATGTATTTGTTCAATGTTGTATATTTCATTTATTGGTCATATAACTCTAACATTACTAAATACAACCAATACACAAATAAGTGTTGAAGTAAAGTTTGAAGAAATAAAGACAGCATTGCCCAGTGAGACAATTGAGACAAAACAAAAAGGAAAATTAAAATTTGTTATGCAAAGAACACTTCCCCAAATGTGAATTAACATAGTTATTTTACAAGGCACTAAATGGTTATGTTGTCATTTTATGTGAATTCGTAGTACATATCCAAATACATACTGTATTGAAATTGTTTGGTTATTTGATATATAGTTTGTCATATCCAAGGAGAAATTGCATGTTTTTGGTTCAGCAGGAGAAAGAACAGAGTAATAAATCGCAGAAACGCATTAGTGCAACAGTCATAACACTATAAGAACCCACATGAACAAGACTCGAGAGAGCATGCTCTGCATCTTGGCACAATACTGTGTGACTTTAAGAAATCAGTCTGGAAAGGATCATGGCAAAGATGGCAATATATATGATGTATGCTATGTCACATAATGACAGATCAGCAGAGATGGCAAGTAACAAAGTACAAATACTCAAGTACTGTACGTAAGTAAAATGTTCAACTATCTGTACTTTTAGAAGTACTTTTTTTCTGCGATTACTTTTTACTTGTAGTGAGTACATTTTAACAAAAATATCTGTACTTTTACTCCTTACTTTTACCAAAACAGGCTCGTTACTTTTTTTTTTGCATCGATGGGGTAGGATAACGTCTATATTAGCCAGTAGGGGGTGCTGATGTACAGTCCCAGTTAATAAGTGGATTTCATTTAGTCCCGAGATATAAGATAAATTAGGCTAGTTGTTAATTTATTCGAGCAGTAACATTGACAAACTAACATTGAAAAAATGCATTTTACATACAATTTTATTTGCAGTACTTTGTACTTTATACTTTCAAAAATACTTTTTGAGTTCATTTCTGAGCCTGTACTTTTTCTTTACTTGAGTAGCTATTTGGATCAGTACTTTGTAGTCTTACTCGAGATGTATTTTACTCTTACTCAAGTAAGAAATCCTGGTACTTACTACTTACTACAAAAAGATGTGGCAAAACGGAGCTCTATGTTCCAGAGCTAGACCGCACTTGCCAGGGTTGCGCAGTCCGGCTCGCTAGTCGCTCGCGTTAACGCTACACAACACCGCTGCTAAGATTATGTGTTGTTCACAAACTGACCTTCCAAATATTACGAAATAATGGACGGCTGTGCGAATATTCCTCAAGCTCATTAATCGTGTGCTGATCCTTTTACTTTGTGAAACACAGCATTGATAGTTTAAATTGAACATTAAAATAGATGGGTAGAATGAGTTCATATTCGATTGATTCAAATTATTTGAATCATTGAAATTTGTTTTAAATGAATGCTTGTCCCAAATGGTGCAAAAAACTTTACCATCCCTTTTCTCATAATAAAAATCTTCATACGATAATTTTCAAAAGCTCATAGACTGTATGCATGTTATTTTAGAATATGAACTGTTAATGTTTCAATATAAAATCATCAGAAGACTTGTGTTTTGCACAAAGATCGATACTTTCCCATAGCAACAAGATCGGATCAAAAGCAAAAAAAGTCATCGGTACACCCCAAGTCCTTACCTTTCCAAAACAAGACTTGTTACTTTTCATAGATTATATCTCTTAGCTCAACAGGCTAAGAAATTATTATTTCCGGTCATTAGGGTGGTGCAAGAAATCGTTTTGAAATCGAAATCTGATTATTTTGTTCAGTTGATTTTTGAAAAAGTGAAATCGTCAAATCAGGTTTCCTTTTCAACATTTGATATTAATGATTTTAATGTCTGTTTTCAAGTTATATGGGTGAGTAAAATGTATATAAATTGATAATCCTAAGCCAAAGGGTGAGGTGTCTCTATTTAATTCCCACAAATCGCGATTTTATTTTTGGGCAAAATCGTAGAGCCCTACCGGACATAAGTATACTTTATTTAGTCCTTTTTTACTTTTGAAAATACTTAGGCTTATATTTCAGACCCTATAATTTTTACGTTGACTTTTGCTCATATTTGGATCAGTACTTTGCAATCTTACTCAAGTTGTTTTTGTATGTAGTATTTTACTTTTACTCAAGTAAGAAATTAGGAGTACAATGTGTGGTGGTTGTGAATGAAAATCTGTCCCCTGTTCTTCAGTGTATCCAGGAGGGCGTCCGGTACCTGATGAAGATGCTGCAAGTACGCAACTCGGTGAAACTCAATGACGGTGTTGTTCTCCACGACACTGCCACCGCCAATTTCCTGTCTGAAGGCACGTATGACTGCTCTCACTATCTCTGCTTATTGCGCGTTTTTTTGTTCTAAGTTTAATTTTTCAGCATAAGCCCCACTTGAAATTGGGACAAGAGAGATCGGGAGAAAGACATTGCAGAAACGTTGGCGAGGAGAACTTGCGACGCTGCCCGTGGCTGTGAACTAAGTCACAGGCACTATACGTCTGACGCCGCCATAGAGTCAGCGGGCGCTTCACTGTGATCATCAATCATGTCCATTGTTCCATTGTTGCCATTTCCTTACTCGCATCTTGGATTAGAGTGGATTAGTTGCTGTGATCGACCAGAAAACATTTTATTATTTTTTTTAATAAACATTTGAATAGTAAACTTTACAAAATGCATAGTGAAATTTGTAAAAAGTCAATTTTTAGAAATTTACTTTTTCTGTTTGCCAGCATCTCGGTCAACAAGAGCCAATGCCGTAATTCACAAAAAGGCGTTCGGTCTTCATTTTATTGCTGCCGTTAGTGTGAAAAGGGGTAGGAGAGCGGGGACTAGCGTGCAGTAGATGGCCATGAGGGGTAGCGATCTCACGGTGCTGTGAGCGCTGTGATTGAAAACCACAGCGACAGCACTATGAATGGGGGCTGCCTTGGCGTAATGTCTTTAACCGCTATGGCCCGGGGCCAGCAGGGGACGTTTTTAATTCATGGTTATTAAGACATTAATAATAATAATAATTTATACATCACTTTTCTACATACTCAAGTCGCTTTACAGGTTTGGATGTCTATATTTTGTGTGACGCGATTCTCATGTTGTTGACTCATTGCGATAGAAACTAAATGTTCCTTGTCCACCACCAGGCATCTTCTCCGACACCCACCTGCTGACCATGATGTACATCGGCGAGATGTGTTTCTGGGCCGTGAAATACGAGGACTTCGGCAGCGCCACCGGAGGCGTCGGCGGCGGAGTGGACATGCTAGAGCGCAAGGAAGACCACTTGCAGTTTCGGGACATTGGCACGCAGATCCTCAACAAATACGTGCTGGCGTGCGAGGGCCCCCTGCACGGCCAGGGCTGGAACACAGAAAATGCCAAGGAGATTTTGAGCATCCTACAATAGTCCGACCTGCCCGGCCGCCTCCGCACCACCACCACCACCGCCGCCTCCTCTCCCATAGCTGGACCAAGCACTCACACCTGAAGCTTCCCTCAGACCCTCTGGCCGTTTCTCAATATGCAGACTTTTCCACGGGCTGACTATTACATTTTTACTTTTGCATTTAAGGTGCCGAAGTGAGATCTTAAATCGGGGTGGGGGGGGGCTACCTAATTTTCGGCTTGCAAGCTACTTTCAAGATGACCAAGCCTCTGAGATCTACCCACAATAATAATAATTCCGCACGCATATTTTATTAAATATTTATTATTGTAAAGCTCAGTGTCGGCAAAGGTTGTTTTTTTTTTTTTTTTTTAATTTGCATGTTATTGATTGTACCGGTTTGATGTATAACTACATTAACATTTCAACCAACGCTTTGCTGATGCGTCGTTTCCATCAGGGGTGGGCAATTCTGGTTCCAGAACCAAAAAGACGCGTCTTGTAAAACAATGGATGCCAATATTTTGTTAATACATTAATCAGTAACTTTTTGGAGTGATTGACTTTCTTGTCGCTGCTAGCTAATATGGTGCGGTATCATGCAAGACAGGACTTTTAACCTGCAAGATACGTTCTCAAGGTCGCAACGTAAAAAAAAAAGGGTTATAATGTTATGGGTTTTTCATTCCATAATGCTCTTGGGATATTATGGACCAACTATGGACAGAAGGAAGAGACTCTTATTAGTTGGTGCGTTTACAAATGGATCAAATGTATTGTAGTATAACTTCACGATTGTTTGGTAAGAATTAAATCAATGGAATGCCTTCGTTTGGTTAATCGATTATCGATTTAATCATTGACTGCAATCACAGTCAGTGACGTTTATTTTCTGGAACTAGAATCACCCACATCTGGTCTATATGGCATGCAAACTAGTTCTTCAATGACAAGGAATTTAAATGTTTATGTGAAACCATTCCATCAATTACTTAAGCATTTATCAAACGCATCACAATGCAATATTTGCTTGTCAACAGGCGAGTTTACACACTTAACAGCTGACATTTTGTCCCGCCTGTGAAACGCACTTCTGGTGTCTGCATCACAGCCTGCGTTAAGTCATCATAGGAGACTGAAATGACTGAATTTGTCACACAAAATGCACACAGTTTCAAAATCCGCTTACTACAGGTCAATTACATTATCTGCCTCGCTTTGCAGAAAAACAGACAAATGCAACTTCAAGTCACTTACCGATGTGGTCACATGTTCTTCTGGACCAATGGGATGGCTGCATTCATTCGTAAGTCTGACAAAGATTAGTAAATGGAAAGTCTAATAAATAAATTAAATCGTTAAGTTTGTGGGGCACAGATCCGCACTAGAATATGTGGGTGTAGAATAGCACACCGCAAGTTACCACCACCATTTTTTAATAACTTAAGCATGTGCTCCCACTGAATAGACATGTTGAAAAATAGTCCAATACACGGCCAAGTGACTGGCACCGGAAGTCCCCTGACAGTAACATTTTACGGGAACTACCCGACGGACTCGTCTTTGGAACTCCAGGAATAGTCTGTAGCTATATTGTGCACACACTTTTTCAGTGGGTTTGGAGGATTACATTTCTCTGACCACATGCAGGGACATGCGGGCCATGTTGTCTCCTCACTGTCTGCCCTGGATATTTGCGAATATACCCTGACAGTGAATGACTTTGCTCTTTTGGAGGCATTGTAGATGTTCATGGGCGCGTTGAATCAAGCCAAGAGTGACGGGGCTACAGATAGATGGTGCCCGGTGAAGTACAAAAAGTTTGTATTTTAATTGGCTGTTATTGTAAACTCATCACTGCACAAGGAAATTGATTTTGGTTTGATCCAAATTCCTGCACATTTCGCTCCTCGCAGCCCTGAAGCATCCTGTCTCGAATCAATGCAAGCCTATATGTGCGAAGGAGAGCTTGATGGTGTGACCGCAAATATAAATCTTAAGTGGCTAAGCTAGTGCAGTCTTCAGGTCCATTCATGCCTCACGTTGGCTACAGATGCGCGTCGAGTGTTTAATGCGTTCTGTCCGTCGATTATACACGTACTTCGACACCAATCCGAGGAGCACACAGTTGGTGCGTGATTGTTCGCAGAAATAAACAAGAAGTCTTAAACTGTTTAACAATTAAGGGAGGCTCCGTGAAAAACAAATTGATCGCAATTGGAGAAAGCTATGTGTGTGCCCGCGGCAAAAGCAACAATTTTTTGTCCACGCAATTCTGCCTCCTCGAGGAAATATTCAGTTTTTGCACACTTAACAAGATGTACGGAGGTATGAAAGTGACGACGCATAGAACGTACAGACAGATTATGTACGTAATACCCCACGCGTTGGGTATGACTGGGCCTTTTGATGCTAATCCTATTGAGGTCCCCGCTCAACTTGAATATTGAGAAACGGCCCTGCATTTAAGATCTTAAAACGTTACGTGTGAGAGACTGTTTTAATTTGGGAGGGTGTGTCTCAAACAAAACCCTGTACCACTGCAAGTGGTGGAGACTTACCGTTGTGCATGAAGCGAGGTCGGAGGCACCTGGATTAACGTGAAGGAGATGATAAACTCTTGGGTATGGAGTTTGAGAGCTGCCTCTTTCAATGCCAAACGACTCTGGCCAAAAGAGAGATACAGTATAGGTAGGGGCTGTTGGAAGGGAGATTTGGTCTTCAAGCTGTGAGCTTAATTCACTTGTGGCTGCAAACTGCTTCTTACAAAAACAAAAGTAATATTAACCGTGAACTTTGTATGCAACCTGTTAATGCCTCTCATTTTTTTTCTAGTGAAATGTTCAGTGCTGTGTTTAAACCATAAATTTATTTGCCGCACCCATGGTGAATAATCAATTTACTCAATCAGTGGCGGATCCTGAAAGAAAATCCTGGGGTGCACTTTAAACATTTTGAAGTTTTTTTTTTTTTCACCCATTGACCGTGTCGGTGTGAAGGGATGAGCTGTGCATGCTGTGAGCACAGGCACAAAGTCAGATTTCCTTTTTTCCCAGTTTTTCTGCATTTTCATTGATTGGTTAGTGCGAAAGTGGAAGCCCTTGCAGAAATGTCAGCAAAGGGTGGAGAACTCTCAACGCTACCTGTGATCTAAGTCACATAGCGGTTTCAAGTCTTGTAGAGGTTATAGACGCTACCCTGAGGCAACCCCATACCTAGTATTGTTGCTGTGGGTTAAGACCACAGCGCACGCAGCGCCCTGGGATTGCTGCTCCTCACAGTCATATGCTGCACGTCCACTAGTCCCCGCTGTCTCATCCTTTCACACCAAGGCTGTCAAAATGAGAAAATGGGGCTTGTGCTGGGGAAAAATGGCTAGAAAAAAAGAACATTTTCAAGAAGATTCCACACAAAGACTGTGAGTTAAGGGCTATACCTTGTCTTCGGTGGGTAGTGCATCTGTAAGCAGTCGTCACGCCATCATTTTGTTAATGATTTGACCAATAACTTGAGTAATAGGTCACCTGCCGTTACCATGCAATACATGTGTTGCAGTATGTATATTATGTGCTGCAAGAAGCCAGTAGATTGTCGTGCTAGAACTCTCTGTTCAACCAGACACTATTTTGGCATGACGTTACCATTGTTTGGGGCCAATAATAAATGTCCTTTTTGTTCATTGCAGCTTTTTACAGAAGCAGTTTGGAGCCACATTTAGTATTGCGGCGTGACTGAAAACCATATAATGGGGGTGGGTGGGTTTG
>OMKY01207670.1:4089-18570 GCA_900302395.1 Bregmaceros cantori
CTACTTATAGGGTGGATTGCCCTCATGTGGGCCACTGCCCAATGTGGGACACCTAAGATCCAGTGGCTCTGGCTCCTCCCTGAACGAATGAATGGCAGAGAAACTATGGTAAAAGCAAATTATGGTAATGTGGTTAACATTAAGTTGAACTGTTCAACACTACATTTCACTGTTTGACCTGAGGCAGCTGACTGGCCCACATTAGGAAGATGCAAAAAAGGGCCCACATTAAGGCAATCCACCCTATATATGCTCTTGTGCCTGTGGCACGAGAAACTCACCTTTCACACTGATCCTGTCAATAAAATGTAATGAATGTAATGTAATGTAATGAAACCGCACATACTCACAAAAGCATGATATGATATGGATCTAGATGATGACGTCCAATAATGCATTAACCGACTGCAACATGATGAAGTGCCAGACCCGACGCCATGTGCACGTCGTAGACGTCGTAGTTGTTTGGCATGTTAGGCACTAGGGCTGTACGGTTTTGCTCCAAATGAAATTGTATTTTTCCCACCATTGCGATATATTGCGGTTTTGTAGTTGCGGTTTTCTTCATTAGTGTTCGTGGTCCGCGGACGAAGAGTGCCGTTCCTCCAGCTGTCCCCGCTGAATTGTAACAATTAGGGGCTCAGTAGTTCCAAATAGATATTTTCAATTCCACTTTATTAGTAAAACTTTATTAGTAAAACAAACAATATTTCATTTGCGTTTTTTTAAAGCAACACACATCACATTGAATGGCTATACGACAAAGCGTGTTTCTTGTTTTGTTTTTCTCAAAAACACATAGTTTGTATTCACTAACAAGTTGAAGAGGCACATTCATTGTGATGCAATAGGCTCAATGTGTGTGTATACCTGCCAGGACTCAAAATGCAGTACTTTCGCTTTGAAGACAGCGAGCGGATGAAGACAAGACAGCTTAGACATTTGAAATTCAATAATCTCTCAAAACGCAAAAAATGCATGGCTTTTCCCATGCGTTTTTATGGATAAACTGCAGTGTTCCCACTGCGGTTTATCAACTATTGTGATTCATCAACTATTGCGATTTATCATTGAGCCTTATAAGGCACCGCTCCTGTCATCTACAGTGGTAGATATGTGTGCTGTCATATCTACCATTCCTCGTCATGTCCCGTAGTCTGCATGCATCCTTACATTTCACTTTTACCACCTTGTTTTTGCGTCCACCAGCTCAAGTCCTTACTGGAGCGAAGCATTGAGGAGTTTGTGAGCCTGTTTGAGCCGTCCAACATTCACAAGCTCCCTCTGTTCAACATGCGTTTGGCCCTAGAGGGGGATGTCATCAGTGTGCTGCCGAGCTTCCAGCATCTGGAGGACACCATTCTGGGGGTCCTCCATACTATCAGCTCCACCATGCAGGTCAGGATTGAGATTATGTTCCCCTTGTGCCAGTCCCGTTCCCCATGTCTATCATTTTCCTTAGCAAGTTGCTGAGGATAGGGCTGTTGCACGTGATGTTGCAGCTTGGCGGCGGAAGCCCTTTTGGGAGTATGACGTACGTATACGTACGACCAAGTGGCATTATTTCAATTTCACGTGTCATTAGATAGGGGCAAATACCACAACGTAATTATGCTGCCATCTGCTGGCGATTAATATCATATTACCCTGGATAAATGAATCATAGAACACTTTTAAACGGACAATGCCAAGCAATTATTGCTCGCGATTATTGCTCGCAATTATTGCTCGCTGCCTGTACGTCCGACCGCGATCATACTCCCAACATGGCTGTCGCTGCCAAGGTCACCGTGCAGCAGCCCTATTGTGAAATGATGCTCTGTTTCTGAAATGAACTGTCACCGTTGTGGTGTGTACCGCTGTATGGGAACCCCTTTCATCAGAAATCCAAAAATATATTCTAATAGTAGCTTTATGGGGTTATACAATACAAAAAGTATCGATTGGTCCATCTCCCATATACATATACACTGATATTGATGTCGCCATGTATCAGATGGAAGCAAGACACCTGAACATACATACAAACATACATACATACATAGGGTGGATTGCCCTTATTTGGGCCCTTTTTGGAGCTTCCTAATGTGGGACAGTCTGTTGCCTAAGGTACAACAGTGACATGCAGTGCTGAACAGTTTAACTTCATGTTAGACATATTACCCTAGTGTGCTTTTACCATAGTTTCACTGACATTTATTAGTTTAGGGAGGAGCTTAAACCTCTGGGTCTTAGGTGTCCCACATTAGGCGGTGGCCCACTCGAGGGCAATCCTACCTACATACATGCTTTCCTTTCATCCCCAGAAAGAGGGAACATGGTTCATATGAGGTTCATTCAAAGGTACTGTGCTGCAAACATTACTCTCAAATGTTGTCGCAGAAAGTACCAACAGTGCAATCATGGCTCAATGAATCTGACGAGGGCTACGTGGATGCCAGAACTTCAGAGCACACCCTGTACCAGGCAGCAGCCAGCGTGAGGAAGGCAGTGCGTCAGCATTTGGAAGAACCCCAACAACACTTCCAAAGCTACGGTGAGCCTGCCCCCCGCAAAGAAACTCATTTCCAACAACAACGTAGGTAACAATGCTAGCAAAGACCCTCACAGAATGATAAGAATCATTATATCGCCGAAACACAGAGCACCGGGATGTGATGGGTTTGTGTGGGCCACCGCCCCCGTCTTGTGCATCTCGTCCGTCTCGTGCATCTCGGCAGATCCCTTATGTAACATGTAATATGACATCACAGTCGATTTCTTGTCTGATTTCTTTTTGGTTAACTGACTTTTGATGTGATACAGCAGCTGAGTGATCAGTAGAATAAATATAGGGTTTAAGGAGTTTAGCCATCGGCACCGACTACATACCTTTAATTTTCATTGTGCATTGACAACACAAGGAATACACTGATCATCATCATATTTCACTATCCCTGCTTGTGACAGCTTCTAGCTAAATACCAATGTGGGTTATCTATATTCTATATCTGTCCAGTGTGGTGTGTGTGATTTTGTTGTGCAACCATTTGTGTTGGCTGTCTCGACTTCTTTCACCTTCACCTAATCTTTCATGCAGAGGATTGATAGGCCACGCTGGGAGAGCTTGGGACTTTGGGAGATTTAGATTTTTGCCATTCATGATTTGAGTGAAGCTGAGTTGATTCTGCTCTCCTATGTTCTCTGTGAAATGGTCATTGAATTTGATAGCTTGATGTGATTCTGGAATGGTTCAATTGCGTTATAGATTTGTGGTCTGTTTTATACATTCAAATCCAATGACTTTAGAAAACTCATAGCATGTTAGAGAGGGAATCTAAAACAAGAACAACTTTGATTTTTTCTTCTTCCATAATATGACTTCCATCTTCATGTCTTTAGTTACCAAGTATGATTGGCTGGTCAATGGAGCTGCCCAGGCCAAAGTGGAGAAATACCTAGACGAGGACAGCACCTTCGGCGAGTGTACTCGGGTAAGGCCTCTTTGGGGTTTCTGGGTTTCTCCCCAAAATAAATGGAAACATGTTTTTAGGAACAAAGCACACACAAGTTCACAACCACACAAAAAAACAATTTCCTCATAATGTTTGCATTTTCCCAATGAAAAAACAACAACAAGCAGATATTCCCAACCCCAGATCACAGACGTCTTCATACCGAAATCTCAAGGCGGGACAGAACCCGCAGACTTGTCAGATCGTTGTTTTGTTTTTTTAAGCAATAATTATGCGATATGAAATTACATATTTAAGTGTTGGATCCAAACTATCTGCCACTACCAAAAATGATCAGCATACAATTGGGCTTGACTGTGATTTTACTCAACCAGAAATAATGTCAAACAATTCAATCCAAAATGAATGAAGCCTGTTAGCGACACTACGGAGAAGGGCACCAACCAATACATGAAACATTTTTTTAAAATTGCGAGACAACTCCGGATATAGTTGGCTCTATTTTTTTTCTCGAAGAATGGAACTCAGTTTTAGATTGCGTGCCACCCTCATTTTCCAAAAATGTCGTCACTGCGTTAATGCGCGCCCACAAAAACAGCCACACTTTCTGTTGCGTTGATATTGTTGCGTTGTTGAGTTGTGTTATGGAAATGTGACTTGTAGAGTCACGCCTCCATTGTCCTGATTGGCTACAAGCTGTGACATCATTGGATGTCCCCACCCATCAGCTATATATCAGTGATACTTCCTGATGGGGGTGTTCGGCCATGTTTTCCTGCTTAGCTCATAGCTTAGCTTAGCTAGCCGATACCCGGCTAATGTCCAGTATAGCTTAATAAATGAACCCTCTAGACATATTCCCGTGTCAAGACTGGTCATTTCCTCTACGTGGACACCTTATCTGAGCTGCCGTTACAGTTGATTTTAATCTCATTGCACCCCTGTATAATGACGAATAAAGTCTAATCTAATTTAAACTACATTTGTAGACTTTATCTACATGTGTATTCATATTATTATGCATACCAATTATACATTTTCTTCACATTCGACAGGTGATTGAGGAGTTCCTGGCTCTCGCTAAAGAGATTGAAGACCTCCCAGAGAAGGCTCGCTTTGCCATGACCCATCTGGACTGCAAAGATCTACAACACGGCCTGGCCGACAAAGCCAAAGTGTTTGCCCAGATGGTGGTGCAGCTGCTGGTCGCTGACCATCGACAGCAGAATGTCAAGTAAAGGCTGGATGAAGCTTAATCTGAAATGTTAGGCCCTTGTATGTTCACGGATGGAGCTTCCTCAAAAAACTATTTGATTTTGAACACAGATGGGCAGTAGCGCATTACATTTACTCAGTTAGTTTTGTGTGTTTTGGTCTGTTTGGTTGTGTGATCATTGGGTCTGGTAAAACCAGGGTAAAAAAAATTGTAAAAGAAATGTCAATCACAGCGCAGTAGGTGGGACAAGCAGCGTGGAGGCATGACAACCAAACTCTGCCTAGGTCTTGTGTTGCCCATACCAAACTCCGCCCACGTCTCAATTTGAATAATTTGATTGTTCTGCCCAAATATGGGCGACGGCTGCCTCATTTGCCCAGACCCCATGTAAGGTCTAGTAGAATGCGATGTGTGGACGATTCATTGGTCCTGGCTCACCAGGCTAAAGTTTATCTACAGATGAACTACACGAAAACCACTGAGCTAATAGAATACTGCCAGCGAGTGATCAAAGTCATGTCATGAAAGAGCTACAGCCAATGATAATTGGATGCCATTAACTTGCCTGTCTGCATTGCTAAATGTCTACACTGACTTAGAATTCTCATTGTGTCCTTAACAGGATCTGTTGGGAATTTGAGCGCATGAAAGAGAGAGTACTGGACGTCCCTGAGCACATGGAAGGCATGAAGGAGTTGAGCGATTATGTCACTCGCGCTCAGACCACTGGCATTGTTGCCTTAGAGCATCAAATAAAGGTATGACTAAATGCACTCCAGAAACATCTCAGAAAAAATATTTGCTTTGATCAATTGATTCACATCTCCATTTGACTCACACCTGTTTTCTTATGGACTTCTCCAAGGAATAGCTTGGCTAGCCAGAACCAACTAATTGTCCACGCATCGCACGCAACTAGAAAGAACATTGGGTCTGGTCTCGAGCGTATCAAAAAAGTGTGTGGTGGAGGGGGGAGGAGTATACTTTTTTAAAAATGAAAGTTATCCAATCATAGCACAGTAGGCGGAGCAATTCACGACGGCGCTTCTTGATCACAACGTTAACAAACTCCACCAATATCTCGTCTCGCAGAGAGAACCACCTCAAAGTGGCTTTCATTGGCCGGCTGACATCCGATACACCCGATACTCTGATTTGTTGATTCACTCAAGACCAGACCCAATGTTCGTTTTAGTCACGTGCGGTGCATGAACGACTCTCGGTTTCTGGCTTGCCACGCTAGAATGATGATCAAGGCAAAACCATTGTCATCAATCAACCTAACCCTATTAAAACAGACAGACTTTTCAGGACTTGACCAACCTCAAATTGAACCACACCACGTCAATATTGAGTAATGAGCATGGGACTTAATTTCATTGAATTTCATCTTTTTGTGTACTTAAATAATACCACAGGAGGCCTGCCGTCGGCTAAACTACCTTCTGGAGGTGCACCCATTCGATCCAGACCACCTAGAGTCCAACGCTGCCGTGTTCCTGTGGCCACAGAACATCCAGCCTGTCTTCCACACCAACGCTCAGGTGACACACACACTGGGACTTAGCTGCCATTATCACATTGCACTCATAGAGTGCAAACCTGCGCCAAGGCCATGGGGTCACTGATGCCAAAACAGCTAGAACCTATTATGTTACTTATGCTACAGAAATGCACCACAATTAAATCACTTGTTCCGTTTGTTTGCTCTTGGTGGTATGCGGGAGTATAGTCATAAAAATAAATATTTTCACCAACGCGAACACGGGTCCCCAGCTTGGCGGACCGATCTATGCACAACCCTTTGTTATCCTAACACACCAATGCAATCAAAAACATAACCTGCTCAGCGCAGGTAATACATTTTATTTATACCGGAATGGGTGTGATGTGGTCGTGCACCTATCTTTCCTGAGTGTGCATGTAAGTGCACTCACTCTGCACGCAGTGGTACTACTCTTGGAGCTTAGCTCCATGGACAGAACGTGGGTGAAGATAGAAGCAACTAATCACTCCTACATTTTTCCTATTCAAATCCGTTATGAAAGTTGTTACACAACTCAAGTATTCTTGCACAAAATCAAATTGAACGCTTCAATATTCACCAATGTTTTGTTCCGTGGGGCTAAGCTACGTTAACAAAGTACTACTGTGCGCCAGAGAGCGTGCAGGTATGTATCAAGTCGGTTAAGATTGAGAAAGAACATATTTCAGTATGAATTTTTGGTTGTCTTTTCCTTGAAACTAAAGCACTGCAAAGTCTATTTTTGTCTTTATTTCAAATGCCACACAAATCCATTTCACACTTGAGTCACCTAAAGCACAGTTCCTCTTCTTTATATTGTTGCTGTAGTGTTTAGACATTATTTATTCAGAATATTTGCTGAACATTTGAACATAACTACAAAAAAACATTAGTCGTTTATTCACAGTAAGGCTAGGGTTTAGGGTAGAGTGTAGGGGTTAGGGATAGGCTTAGGGTTAACCTGTGACCCTGCTTTGACTACATGACTATTGTGACTAAACAACCCATAAGTGTCTGAAAATTGTTGTCTCTCGAAGGTTTAGCTACCATTATTGATCTAATATTAGGTGGTATGTTTGTATTTCCATCATCATCATAGTTCACTTTCTCCACTTGTAGCAGAATGTGCACCAACATGGGTCAGCTTCCGGTCCAGTGTGATTCTGTTGAGGGTTGTCAGTTCAAGTCCTGACCAGTCATAGATGTTGTCACGCCATCTTTTGGGTTGTCTTCCTCTGCTTCTCTTGTTGACCACTAAGCCCTCAAGGCAGTTTTGCCAGACCTATTTGAGATTGGCTGCTGTGTCTGTAGAGTTTAATGGTTCTGCTTTTGATGTCATTATTAGTTTGAGCGAGGTTAGTCTGCGAGTTCTTTTATTTCAATGTGATCTAAAAGGCGGTGTCCTGTTATCCATCCCATGATGTGGTTTTGGAATGTTGCGAGGAGACATTTTTTAAAAAATGCAAATAAAAAATATTGTAAAATCTGAAATGATTTGAGACGTTCAGATAATGATGATTGTTCTGCCCTAGATGATGGAGGAGAGCCGGCAGAGAGGCAAGCAGCAGCTGCTACGCAAGCGTGAGAAGCTGGTGAGGGAGCTGGAGAGGCTGGGCCGCAGCACTCAGGCCCTGGCCGACAGCTCAGAGGTCGACATGGTGCCACAGGTTGGTCCCACAGCCATACCGTTTAACAGAAGAGGACGCAGTGTTGGCTGCAGGGTTCTACATGGTTTATTCCATATCCATTTCTGCTGGTGGTTAACACTTACTGACCTGACCTTCAAGTCTTTGAATGTTCTGGGGCCAGCCCCGTGGCGTAGCGGTTAAAGACACTACTCCAAGGCAGCCACATACATAGTCTTGTCTCTTTGACTTGAGACCACAGCGCATGTGCCGTAAGATCGCTTCCCCTCACAGTCATATACTGCATGTCCTCAATTCCCCACTCTCTCATCCCCCTTTCACACTAACTCAATAAATGAGATATGACACTTGTAACGGAATATAGCGGAAAAAGAACAAAAAGTCTATAAATGTTCGAAACCAGGGGCGTCTCAAACATGCAGCCCGTGGGCCAATTGCGGCCCCTGGGACCATATTTTGCGGCCCCCACCTTAATATGAAACTTTAATATCAGTGTGGCAGGCTTTTATTCCAAAATGTTACTTTGTAAAAACTGTGTTCGGTTTTCAGTCGTATAAAAAAATGACAATACAATATTTTACAATAAAATGTTCAATAAGTAATTATCTGCAATAACATCAATGGCGTCTTATTTTGTGACGTTGCAGGTTAATAACAGTAATATATTACTATATGACTTGTAAAAAATTGTGAACTCTATTTGCATAGACTATCTTGCTTATGATCGATGTTTAACCCTGGTTCTCAGCGATGCCAAGATGAAACCTCTTGCCTTTGGTCTTAACAGTACGTGGCCGAGGCCCGGGGCATCCAGAGGAGACTACAGGAGGCAGAGGAGTCTGTGCAGCAGATCAACGCTGAAGAGGACTTCCATCGTCTGGCCCTCACCTCCTACCCTCAGCTGGAGGAAATCCACTCTAGCCTGGAGCCCTATCAGAGGCTGTTTGGGCTTCTGCACCGCTGGCAGCGAGCTGAGAAAAGGTGACACACATTGTTTGTTTTTTTGTTTTTGTTTTTAACCTGCGATGGGTGCGCAGAGCAGGTTATGTTTTCGGTCACGTTGGTTTGTCTGCATAAGGATAACTGAGAAACTTGTGCACAGATTCTGTAGCCTATAAGTAATATAACATAATAACAAGTAATTACATTTTGGTGCATTTCTTTAAGTAACATAATAGCGTCTACATGTTTTGGCATCAGTGACTCCATGACCTTGCCGCAGGTTTGCACTCTCTGAGTGCTTCTAGTTTTAAGTTTAGTTTCGTTATTTTTGGGGTGCAAGCCATTTTTCCCATTTTATTGTCAAGGCTAGTGTGAAGGGGGAGGAGAGAGTGGGGAAGCAGACCTGCAGAATACTTATGCCGGTGAGGGGAAGCGATCTCACGATAGCCGCATAATCTGTGACCTCAAGCCACAGGCACAAGACTTTACAAGGTGCATGTATACACCATGCAGTGGTCTAACCAACTGTGCCACAGAGCCAGTGCAGGTGACATACACTTAGATCTTGCTGACAGTGCCGTTCTGATTCTCTGAGGAATTCTTGCAGGGGTGTTTTTCAGGAGCAATGAAGGTGTGTCTATGTAGCAGCAGTTCCCCTCCTCCACTGTTGGCGGGGAACTGAATGGCAAGAGCCGAAAACGTTTGGTGACAAGCCCATGGCCTAGCATCGAACAGTTCAAGTCGCTAATGTCCAAATCCGCCCTGGCTGTATCTCTCCAGGTGGATGGACGGCTTCTTCCTGCAGCTGGATGGGGAGGGCCTCGAGACGGAGGTGGAGGACTTGTTGAAAGAGACGTACAAGAACCTCAAGTTCTTCCAGCAGATGCACAGGAGGATTGAGAAGGTGTTGCAGCATGCACATTTGGTTAATCTTCTCTTGTGCTGGCTATTGCTTTCTTATTTCATGTCTGCACTGTATCAACGCAATATTTGATTCCTACCACCACAGGAGAAAATGTCTGCCGGTGGCCAGGAACAGGTTTCTGCTGGGGACAATGTTACCAGCCAGCAGGAGAGTCCCATTGTGCTCATGTGTTCCAATGTTCTTGCTGACATCGCAGCGTTCAAGGTATAGTAACACTTTTGGTATTCACCCTGTTAACTTCTGACCACATGGGACTCTCATTAAGTAGTACTGTCGATCCCACCACTGGATCCCTTCCCAAATACCCACTTTTTGAAAAAGGGTTTATTTGGTTCAAAAGTGGAATGCTATATTTAATCAGATGTACAATAAATCATCTTGAGATGTAGCATCATGATATATACTGTAGGTGCCGTCGAGTATTTTTTGGGCCTTGTTGAGTTTTACTGTCATCTTAAAAATTACAAATGTCTGCCAATGTCAGGCAAACAGACAAAATATATGAATCTTTAATGTGAAAGCAGCAGTGCATGCTCCATAGCATGTTATGTTCACGTTCCATTCTTGAGATAGATGGTGTTCAACTTCAAACCCTTATGGGTGAAAATGCACATTCCCTCAGAAGATAATAAAGTGCTGTTTGTTATAGGAGCATATCCCCTTGGTCGGTATACTGTGCAACCCTGGCATCAGAGAGCGCCACTGGAGGCAGATGTCTGAAGTGTTGGGCTACGACCTCACGCCAGATTCCAGCACCACGCTAAGGAAGGTCCTCGATCTCAACCTGTCTCCCCATCTCGAGCACTTTGAGACTATCAGTGCTGCCGCTAGCAAGGTAGTACGACCTCAAACCTGCATGTTTTGAGTTTACTAAAGTTGTTTTCTAAAAAGTGATGCAAAAGTAACCCCTTACCAACTTTGACCGTTGTCTAAAGCCCCCATTCTTAACAAGGGGTACGAGGGGACACCCGAGGGGGTCCACGGAGCAATTACACTTTTAAGCTAGGGGTCCGCAAAAGGTCTGAATTTGTTGATATGTGCATTTACCACAATGTTTCCTAGAATTTATTTACCACACATTTTCCAAGAAATGAAATGAAACTGGTTGTTTAATTCTTAACTAGCACCAAGATACACATTTTACCAACAGTTTTATCTGTTGATCTTGAGATAATTGTTTCATGCCCAGCTAATATTCCATGTGTGTGTACCTCTGTCATGTATATGCAATATGACGAATTAAAATTAATCTTGAATCTAACTATGCATTTTTCCACAGTATTCCAAATGTTTATGCCATATTATTGAGTTCCAGATATGAACAAAATGGCTATATCCCTTAAAATAAAGGGTCAGCAAGTTACTATATGGTGAATCTGGTTCGATCTAGCATTGTGTGTGTGCAGGAGTTCTCCCTAGAGAAGAGCATGCAGTCTATGGCGAACGTCTGGGACACAGTGTCGTTCCACCACCACGCCTACAGGGAGACCGGTGTGTCCATCCTGACTGCAGTGGATGAGATACAGACCCTTCTGGATGATCAGATCATCAAGACCCAGACCATGAGGGGCTCGGCATTCATTAAGCCCTTTGAAGCTGATATTAAGGTGTGCACGTCCAGCTGCCATGGCCAATTTTTTTAAACAATAGTTATCAAAAATAATTTTGTTGTGCACAAAAGTCAGATCATTTGCCTTTCCTCTTCCTTTTTTAGTCCCAAAAACCTTCCTGTAGTCATTTAAAAAAAAAAAAAACTTGAATTATTACCTGCGCCGTGGAAGCAGGTTATGTTTTTGGTCGCGTTGGTTTATCTGACACCAGGATAACTGAAAAAGTTATCTGGATTATATGTTGTTGGAAATAACCAACGGAAGAAGTGATTACATTTTGGTGCATTTCAGTAGCCTCTAAGTAACATAATCATACTTAATCACCAACTTACCATTAGATTGCTGGGCGCTTACCATGGTCACGTGACCAGACTTCTGGGTTGCGGTGGCTGCTGGTAGCTGTAGTTGTCATGTCCGCTGGTGGCATCAATTGCAATTGTGCTATTGTTATGAGCACTTGCATTGATAAGGGGGTGCCACCGATACTTCTAGCACTAAAAGTATGACTTTTTGCACCACTACGTCGCAGGTTTGCAATCTCTGAGTGCTTCTAGTTTCATTAAAAGGATGACATCCAACGGAATGTTTTCATCTTAAAAATGTTTTTCAGAAGTCACCTACCCACTGGAATTCTATGCAGCATACCTTTAAGTATTGTACATGTTTTCTATATTGTGTTTGTGTTTCACTAGCTACATTATAACTCAAATATTTTCTGACGTTACCACACTCTGTTCTTTACACTGAGAGAATGCCCATATTCCGATTCATCATCAAAATAATGTCACCTGTGGACCTCAAAAGTCATGGTGGTGTGTTTCAGGCGTGGGAGGAACGACTGACCCACATCCAGGAGACGATGGACGAGTGGCTGCGTGTGCAGGCCCAGTGGCTGTATCTGGAACCCATCTTCTCCTCCCAGGACATCCTGCAGCAGATGCCTCAGGAGGGCCGTCTCTTCCACGCTGTAGACTCTACCTGGAGGGAGGTCATGGCTCACTGCCTGGATGACCCCAGGGTAAAGTCAATATGGAGAGATAGTTGCTGCTTTGCTGCCTCAGAAAGATGGGAACACAATGATAGACATACGGAGACATACACCACATACTACTACTACTACTATTACTAACAATAATAATAATAATAATAATAATAATAACAAGAATGCATATGAAAATAAATCAATGAAACAATGCAAACAATGCAGCGAATGTTATCTAGTATTATATTACATACAGAAGTACAACATGTTGATACAGGAACTTTCAATTTCAAAAGGCTGCATAGTCATAAGAAAATTTCTGGCTGATACTGTATATAGCACATGTGAGGTTGGTAAGCTGGTAATGTTTTACCCCATGATGCATTGCGTGATGCCAGTACTCCCGATTGTGTCTGTAATTTCTTGCAGCAACCCATGGTCCTTAACAGATCCATCACGTAAGTAGATAGAAGATGGGTATGTGAATATGATACAATGGCATCAATGACAATGGCAACAATATTTATAACGACACACATTGTATATTTTCTATTGATTGTGTCATCTGCTATAATTCTATGAATATTTCATTTTAATTTGTATAATTTGTAAAATTTGAATGGAAGGAAATTAGTTAATATGCACTCCGTCATACTCATTCACTAATCTAAGGAGCAGAGGGTTTGTAGAAGAATCTGAATGTTTAGAAAAGTTACAGCTCGTTTAGGGGTTAGAGTAGGAATTAGGGAAGGGGTTAGGGTAGGGCTTAGGGAAGGGGTTAGTGTAGGGGTTAGGGAAGGGGCTAGGCTTGGCTACATTTTCAGAACATAGGGATTTCGGGAACATAGGGTTTTCGGAACATATGGGTCCAGAAACCAGAAGATGGGCAGTAGAGTGGGGACAGCTCTGAAGCATTAGTGTGTATCTGAATCAAACGTCCATTCTTCTCTGCAGGTTCTCCCAGCGACTTCTCTGCCCTATCTCCTAGAACGTCTGCGTGACACCAACAGCCTGCTGGAGTCCATCATGAAGGGCTTGAATGCATATTTAGAGAAAAAACGGCTCTTCTTCCCACGGTGAATAGATTTTCTTTGTCCTTTTAAAACTTTATTTCCCTCTGAGGCAGGTAGCAATACATAAAGGGACTGTACAAACACAATGACTAGATTTCCAACAACTCTCTTGACAGTCCTGCTGACAGACAAATCAACGTGAACGAAAACATAACCTGCTCGGCGCAGATAATAATAACAATTCAAGCATGTTTCGAACGATTTCCTTGACGGTTCAGGATTCATCCTTTGCTGTTCTCTCATTGTTATACTTCAGCTTTTTCTTCTTGTCAAACGATGAAATGCTGGAGATATTGTCAGAGACAAAGGACCCACTGCGTGTCCAGCCCCATCTCAAGAAATGTTTCGAAGGCATCTCCAAACTGGACTTCCTGCCCAACCTGGATATCCAGGTCAGTAGTCACAGAATGACACATCGGAATGACAGCAGCGGGAGCGGGATGTGGTCGTGACATTAGGGCAAGGAGTCTCCAACATAGGTCTGCGTGATCCACTCAGGTTGCAGTTCTTGTACACTTCACGACCCCAATCCACTCTTACTGATTCTTTTTTATTAGTATAAATAGCTCATTAACTTGGTGGGAGGGATATGTCATGTCAATTTGTTTTTAACTTTTTAATGATTTGTTCGTGTTTTCTCTCTTTCAAGCAGGGCTCCGAACCGGTTCAGGGAACGAAAACGAAAACCGAAAACGAACGGAATTTTACGGAATTTTATGAGGAGCGGAAACGGAAACGAAAAAAGATTTCTTCAACTGTTCCGGAACAGAAACGGAACGTTATGAAATCTACAAAACCGGTTAAAAACGTTTTTTTCTGTTCTCTATATATTTGAACATATCTTATGTCTGGGAGACTATTTCTGGTTGTGCATCCATCCAACTTTCACTGTCAGTCGTCAAGCCCCCTGCATCTGGGGCTCCATCTTGTGGACAGACGAGGAAGCGAATGTAATGGCGTTAATACAGTTACACGGAAGTTTGAAAGTCCACCAAATATTTTTTTGTAAAACTATATCTAAACTTAATATTGCACAATTTAAGGAACTTTAAGAACGAACACAATTTTTGTGCTCCGAACCGGTTCAGGACCGATATTTTGGTGGAG
>OMKY01207672.1:0-14011 GCA_900302395.1 Bregmaceros cantori
AAGCACACACACCTACAAGCACAGACCCCCACATGCAAAAACACCTACAAGAACACACACAAACACACAGACACACACACCCAAACACACAAACATCTACAAGCACACACGCACACACACCCACACACACACACACACACCACACACCCACACACTCAAACATGCTCACACACCTACAAGCACACAGAGAAACATGCACACACACACCTACAAGCTGCACACACACAAACACGCACACACACACCTACCAACACACCCCCACACGCACACCCCCAAACACACTTACAAGCACACACAAACACGCACACACCCCCACATGCACACACACCTACAAGCATACACACAAACACACACACCCACACACCTAAAAGCACACACGCACACACATATACAAGCACACACAGAAACACGCACAGACCACCACACGCACACACACTGACAAGCACACACACAAACACACGCACACACACATATACACACAAATGCACACACACACACACACACACATTCAAGCACACACTCCCACACATACACACACACAAAAAGAGCAACGCTGGAAACTAATATCCTCATCCACCATGACTAATATCTTCTCCTTTACCTAATTCTGTTTTACTCCATTATTTCATGAAATCACTACATCGCGACCCCTCCACTTCCCCGTCTACTGTGTATACTTCCCTGCTATCTCCCCCCACTTTACCCTCAGTCTCCCCTTGCTCTTCTCTCTATCTCTCCGTCCTTTCCACCACTTTCCAGCACCTCTCTCTCTCTATCTCCATCTTATCTATCTCGCTGTCACAGGACCAGCGCCCGGGTATCATTTAAAGGAGATAGCTTTCCTAAACAACCTGACACACACACACACACCTGCACTCACACACACACACACCTGCACCCACACACACACACCTGCACACACACACACACACACACACACCTTCACACACAGACACAAACACACCTGCACACACACACACAGAGACACACGCACTCTCTCTCACACACACACACACACACACACACACACACACACACGCGCGCACACGCACATACAACCACACGCATGAAGACAAGGGCATTTGTACTAGCGTGTGCATGTTCTCCTCGCTTCTGTATTTCTCTTTCTATTCATCTTTTTTTCACTCTCACTGTCTCTCTCTCTCTCCCCACACAAACACCACAATCAGGCATGCATGCACACAGAGACACTTGTGTGGTGTGCGTGATCTCCTCTCTATGTGTGTCTCTCTCTTTCTTTCTCTCTCTCTCTCCCTCTCTCTCTCCCTCTCTCTCTCTCTCCCTCTCTCTCTCCATCCACCTCCTCACACAAACACAGACATACAAACACACTACAAAATAGGCACATTAGAAACAAACACCACAGCTTGTCTAGCTACTAAAAATGGTGAAAGTGAGGTGACATTGGCGGAGTGGTTATGGACATCGCACCCAATTGAAAGTTGCAAATTGAAGCGCTGCTTTCATGAAAATGAATGAAAATTAGATCTGCATATCACGTATCATCATCATCAATCCCGTAGTCTGGCTGACCACTGGGGCGCCACTGAAGACTTTGCAACCAGCTCTCTCCATTACAGTGCCAGGTGGAAGGAAGAAAGGAAGACAGTGGCTGTGTCCGAAATCGCTCCCTATCCCCTACTCCCTACCCCTCATATAGTGCACTCACTTATAGTGCACTCAACAGCAACAGCCGAGATTTCGGACACTAGAGTCTGTGCCGTCAAAATTATTATAAAATATAATTATAAAATTCAGCAATCATCAAAAAAGTCGGTCGCTATTTACTCCCGCCGTGACATTTTTTTCAAGTTTAGGTCATTTTCAAAACGTCTCACTATGCATTATGGGTTATATTGCTTCGTCTAGAGTAGAACTGAAGGAAAAATAGCATATATATGTAGAATATGATGGCACGGCGTCTGCGTTGGCCGAGTGGTTATGGACACTGCACCTAACGCGACCCCATTCATGTTAGTGGCGCTGTGTCTACCGCACCGTCCGCAATTGAATGGTGTCTATTCAAATGTTCAATGCTTTCTTCATGCATTGAACAGTGGGTCTCATGTCCTTGTGAACCCTGAAGCTGGGGAGCCTTTTGTACATATCGACCTTGCAAACACTACTGATTTTAACACAGTGGCAGCTTTCTCTTGCATTCAGTCCTCCACCAGGGCATATGCGGAGAGCTGCAAAGCATTCTGAACAGATTTGAATTTGTGCTGCTTATAACGGCACCAAGAAAGAAGAAGAAAATATTCTTGTGTGAATGTAAACATTCATACAACATTGGCGACGGCTGCAATCAAAGGCGAGATGTGGGCGGAGTTTGGTACGCGCCTGGATTCAAATTGTTTTTGAAAGAATGCTCCTCCTACTCCCCGCCACTTGTCACGCCTACTGCACTATGATTTGATAACTTGATTTGGATCCTCCCCTTTCTCGACCCTGCTTAATCCAGACCAACGACCGTGAAGGATTCGTATGTTGTGGCTAATGAATGCCCAGATAAAGAAAGTATTGCCCATGAGGTGAGCTACCCTGAAATGTCACAAAATTCTGGTCACATGAACTAATTATGGGTTGAATAAATTATTTCAAGAATTGAATCCCAGTCCTAATCATTTAATTCTTATAACAGAAAAATGCAGTTGTGCAAAATGTCTTTCACTTTTTTGCAAACTGCTTTTGCTATCTATAGCTGACTCCTGCGGTGGTGTAATTATACTGTAATTATACTAACACTTGTCCAATCTTTGTGTAAATTCAGAATGTCTCCTTTTAGCTTCGCTCTATTTACACCACAACGCACATGTCAGTATGGTGTCTACAATTAATCTTTTATAAACTTGTTTTTTTTTCCCGCGTCATTTTTTTCCCGCGTAATTTTTTTCCGTCTTCATTATGGACAAGTGATCACTTGTGTTCGAGTCCGCTTCCAAACGCATCGCATTGGTTGCGGAGGAGCTCATTATACGTAATAGGAATGGCCTCGAATATCAACAGCAGCTCCCCGTTCGCATGTCAACCACATGTGCGCGCACCTGCATGTTCCATTGAGCTACAAGTTGGAGCATCCGAGATAATGCGGCCACCCCATTGATCCATATGTGGTCACATGGTTCTACACGCAGCGCTGTGAGGCATCTCGGATGCACCAACTCGGTGTGAAGGAAACGCAACATTGAAATACTACTTTCACTAGATACTCATTTGATAAATATTTCAACTTCAATGCAACCTGAATGGAAATGTTGCGAACACACGCTTGTCCCGTCCGGGAATGCGGACGATGGGCAGGTCTTCTCGTCCAGCAGCAGCCAAGCAAGACAGCGTATTTTCGTCTCGTCGGATTACGGTAACTTGGGGCTCCATTTGGGGAAACAAAAGAAATGTAACACAGATTACTTGCGCGATGATGCTCCAGAGACTTTAACGCAGCAGTGATTCCCAGGCATGTCGCCTTTTGGCAGCGCTTGCGCACCGTGCGCGTGCAGGAATGTAAAGATGTTACATTTTTCCATGCAACTCCGCCCAACAGGAGGAGGTGCGACTCCTCACTCGGGCAGATTTTTGGAGGCGTGACGTCACAATCTCGTCCCTAATTGACAGGATTAGTTGGAAACTGGGTTGAAGAGACTACTATGAATGAATCTTTATGTGCCTTTAACCGCTTCGCCATCGGCAACCCCACCAATTCGATTTTCAACCTCCCATTCACACATAAGAAGCCTGTGATACTTGAACTGAGCCGCCTGGCTGAGTGCATTACTCGCCTTAGCTTTACATATTGTGAACTGCGTACATGAATGTAACATTATACCGGCCCTCGCGCACAGCTCTCAATAGAGCCTCATCATGGAGTGTTTAAAATAATGAGCACGGACAAAAGAGCTCATTCACCTTACACCGGCTCTCAGCAATCAGACAGTGTGTCCACCATAGACCGTAACAAAGAGCCCATCAGCCTTGAAGTGGGGAGGGAGCGATAAGGAAATAGAGAGAGAGAGGAGAGAGAGAGAGAGAGAGAGAGAGAGAGAGAGACAGGAAGACAGAAGAGAGACAGACAGACAGACAGACAGACAGAGAGACAGACAGAGATGATGGCAGAGTGAGAGAGAGAGAGAGAAAGAGAGAGAGAGGTAAACCTTCATGTTCACTGATAGGAAAACATACTACTATTACAGTACGGATGATAGAAATGTTCTACTATGTATATTACAGATACTGTACAGTCTGTACGAAGGATATATCATATGATCAGTACGTCATACTTGTACTGAATATTAACAATAACATCCCGGCCAGAGTCTGGACTAGCTAACAACTGTTTACCAGACAGCGAGGATCGGCCTCTGCCCACATCACTACCAGCTTTGCACGCCACCAGCGAATGGACTACAAATAGCCTACAACACGCGAACAACGATCAAAAATTCTTGGCAGCACCCTACGCGCTAAAACAACGTTTGAGACACAGCGATAAGGCAATGGAAGTGATTGGTCCTTCGTCAGCTCAGGTTAATAATTGCCCAGCAAGCCAGAACCAACAAATCGTCCAAGCATTGCACACCGCTAGACGATACATTGGGTCTGGGCAAATCAGGCAGACGTCACCCGTGTACGGGCTGACCAATCAAATTATTCAAAAGTTTGGTATGTGCGACGCGGGTTGTGGGCGGAGTTTGGTAGACCCCCTTTTTTCAACCTTGGTTTTACTACCCAATGATTGTTCTAAACACGTGCGACGCGTGGACGATCCTTTGGTTCTGGCTCACCAGGCGAGGTGAATATGGTGTTGAAATGGCATTTTCTGTTTGGTGTGCAGAATATGCTCAGTTACAAAGCTCATCGGGATGATGGACTGAGCAATGACAGGCCCACTTAGCAACTTTTCTCCTGTTTTAAACTCTAAAGTCACTACAAACACTAAATCCCATCTCTCTTAACTGCAAGTGTATTTTTAATGGTGTGTTCCAATCCTCCCCATTTCCAAGCCCAGGAACAGGCTTAGAGAATCCAGAAAGATACTGAAGGGAAAACAGAGCGCACGCACACACACGCGCGCGCACACACACACACTCACACACACACACACACACAAAGTAATAAAAAAAAAAAGAATAACAGACATTGTGGGTCAGAAGTGCTTGGACACACAATTCTGCGAAGTTAAACTTTATACCTCAGAGGAACGGCGAACCGTCAGTCCTACCAATGTAATTGGAGGTCTGACAAATGGGTTTGAAAAGATATTAATGGTATTTCGCCAAATAGCAGCCCAGACACCTGCACTCCCAACGACAGGGAGTGGAAATGATGGCAGAGATCCACATTTTGTGGATTAAAATGACATTGCTATGTCAGAAAAAGCACAAGGAAACGTGCAGTACAATGTATAATTGGTGTTATAGGGGATTATATTATTTGGTAAAGGTTTTTTACACTACTCCAATGACCTTATACATGGTAATAGATGCGATCCAATGAGCAAGAAACTACAGGATATTGGGCGATATTAAGTAATTACACAGTATCAAATATAAGTTCATTACCATTTCATTGCAATGGCACCATTAAAGAGTATTGTGGGCACTATTAACTTAGTGAGTGCCAGGCAAATTTTAAATTCAGAACATCTGAGTTCCAGGGTTTTTAAGTGAGTGTGAGTTCTTTGTCCTTGTCAACAATATCATATTCATCATCAGAGGAAAAGTTTGTTTCTACCCGTTTCCATTGTTTAGTAATACGTATGTGCGCATGTATGTATATATGTTTATCCATAAGTATATGCACATATGTATGTATTTATATATTAATTTAATCTTGGGATAGAGGCCTCGCATAAGCCCTATGGGGACATGTTTATTCATGTTAGAAGCTGCTATAAGCGGAGACAGTGAAACATGTTTACAATTAATATTCCATGTTTAAACATTTTAAAAGCAAAATGTTGACGTTGCAAAAGCAGGACGGATATAATAGTGTTTTTTTTTAATTCTCTCTGCTTGATATGGACAGGGGAAGAGACATAAATAACTAAGAGCAAGAGAGAAAGATAAATGACCAGACAAGGGAAGCTTGGCAAACTGTGAAAAGAGGGGGGATAGAGAGTGGCAGAGAGAGAGGGGGGAGAGAGAGGGAGGGAGAGAGAGAGAGAGAGAGAGAGAGAGAGAGAGAGAAGAAAGAGAGAGAGATAGAGAGGGGAGGAGAGAGAGAGAGGGAACGAGGGAGAGAGAAAGAGATAGAGGGGGAGAGAGGTAATGAGCGAAAGGGAGGGATAGCGATGAAGATAAGGAGAAAGAGTGCCAGAGACAGAAAAAGAGATGAAGAAAGAAGGAGACAGAGAGGTAGAGAGAGATAGACAGACAGAGAGAGTAAGGTAGGGAGAGAGAACGAGTGCAAAGAAGGGTAGAGATAAAGAGATGGAGAGAGATATAGAGAGAGAATAAGAGCAAGGGAGTGATAGTAATAATCAGATGGAGAGAGAGAGGAAGAGAGAGAGAGAGAGAGCGAGAGAGAGAGAGAGAGAGAGAGGGAGAGAGAGAGAGAGAGAGAGAGAGAGAGAGAGAGAGAGAGAGAGAGAGAGAGACAGAGAGAGAGAGAGAGAGATAGACTCTGCGTTGGAGCTGAAACAGGGAAAAAACATTGCAGTCCGAGCAGTGCAATCCTGTTCCTGCTGATAGATTTCTCTCAGAACAATGTTATCTCTGCTGCTACGCACGCACACAGACACAAATACACACAATGACCACAAACACACACGAACACAAACACACACGTACACAAACACATAGAATGACCACACACACACACCCAAGCAAACGCAGCATATGCATTTTTGGTTATATTCAACCACCACAATATATAATTATGACACACAAACAATCACAAAAAACAAATAACAGAATAATGTACCGATAGGCCTGGAATGATGCATGGCGCACACACACACACACACACACAAACAGACACACACAATCACACACAAGCTCCACTAAGCACCAAACATGGGCAGCAGATACTCAATGTGTGTGTGTGAAGCCAATTCATTTTAGCACAAGTGATCCTAGATTGGATCTGGTCAAACCCATTACGGCTAACCTTGGCTAACCTTACATCACAGCACACACGCACATGTTGCACACGTTGCGCGCACGAACACAGACACACAGCTGGAAATTGTCTCTTGAAATACTTAAATTTGTCATCAATAGTCACACTCGCTCTTTCACACACATACACATTACACACAAAGACAGGCACAGATTGAGTGATGAGCGTGTTTGTGTGTCTGTGGGGAGAGGGGCAGAGTTAGAATAAGCACATGCATGTTTTTTCATGCATCTGTGTGTGATTATGCATGTTTGTATGTTCATATCTGTGCTTTGTGTGTTTTTGTTTGTTTCTGAAGCGGTGTGGAACACGCACACACACAGACGCACAAAAGCAATCCTGCAAACTGTGGGCACACTATTGATTGGGTGTAATGTTATCTAGATGGGATCATTTCTATTGATTGAGAAAGAAGGGTCACACACTGGTTGTATCTGCTTGTCTGCTGCGTTATCAGCTTGTCTGCTGTGTCATTAGACCAAACCTCCAGCGCCGCCCCGCGCTTGCCGCGCCCGCTCCTTTCTCCTTCTCTGAATATGACCCTCAAATCGTGCAACGCAAACCACATCTGGCTTCCTCTTGGGTTACCGGTATAACAACTAGGTCTATGCAGTCGTCCCGACTGCTAAAGCCGTTTCCCCCGAAAACAAAGCTGAATTAACTCATTCAGTGCCGGCCCTTTTCAAATTAGCAGGGGCAGAGTGGTTGAAGGAGCGTGTCCCCGGGAACACAGGCCAAGCAGCGCAGCGGGTTTGCATACCCTCTCCGGCTTTTCTGCAGTGTCTCCCGCCCGACTCTTGACAGTTTTCGATTGAATCCAGTCACTATCTCTCTCAATAACGAAAAACGGGACTTGCACCCAAAAAAAAACTTCAGTCTCTCCTTCATCATCAGAAAAAAAAACATTGTTTCTCCCTGTTTCCACTCTTCAGTTATAGCCTCCAGAACATGTGTAGGTATCACTGAAAAGTGCTCAAATCTCACAAAATCCTGAGTAAATCCGGGTGAAGTGCCGACGGTGGCATATGACGGTGCCATATAAAGGGAGCGTATATTGCCGCCGTATATTGCCACCTAGCGGCTACCGTCGGCACTTCACCTGCATTTTATTCGAGATTTTGTGAGAAATCAGCAGTTTTTAGTGAAACCCATCCCTGTTCTGGAGGCTATGACTGAAGAATGGAAACAACTAGAAACAAGCATTTTTCTGATGATGAAGGAGAGTCCGACGTTTCTATTGGTATGTGTTTTGACAAGGACACAAAACTTAATTTTCTTTGGGCCTTGAAAAAACTGATGTTGGAAAAACGCTGGCACTGGGACTTTGAACAACCATTACAGCTCTGTGCAACTGTAAAACGACCGTGGCAGAATCCGACAGTATATAGCCGTGTTTATCTCCTGTAACACCATCTATCCATCCATATATTTAATATGGATTTTTCCATATCACCATCCGCCGACCTGCCAGCATGGCAGGGGCCTATCCAGCCCCACCTCCGATCCCCTGCCACCCTGCTCAGCAGTCGCAGCCACGAGTGCAGACGATCAATAAAAAAATGGCGTGTTGATCGCCCCATGTCTGCAAGACTGTGAATGCCTACACACAACAACTGGTCATTGTTTCTCTGACGGTGTCTGTTTGGTATCGGCCAGACATTGTCAACCGGTTGACAATCTCTGTGCATAGTCTGCCTTTGTATGTTCAACACAGGCCGCACCACACTCTTGCAAATCTTTAGGGCTGCATTCACCGGTAAGTCCGTCAAAAACGAGTAAATGGAACGGGTTGCGCAAATGAATGAATCGTGCGCTTGTGGAGCACAGATCCGCACTAGAATGTTTGGGTCTGGAAGTTACCACCATCCTTTTTAAATAACGCCATAGATGTGCGCTTTCCTATTAAATAGACACGTTCAAAAATAAGTCGGAACACAGCGACGTAGGAAGTTTTTACCAGAACTAACCGCCAAACTCGTCTATTCAAGTTTCAAAGCCCGTACTACTAGAGAGCTCAGAAATCAAGTTGTGGCAAGATAATGAGGGGGAAGGAAGGGGAAAAAAAGCTTAAGTACAAGTTAATGTTCTGTTAATAATTCAATTTTCAATACACAAGTGCAAGCTGGGTGTCATGCTTCATTTTGTGCACCAATTAAGATTGAGTGGCCGAGGCGCTGGCTTCAGGCGTCGTGCATGAGGTGCCGTGCACGACTGCACGTGGACAACTAACTATCAATTGTGAACAACATGATGAAAAATGTATGAATACTCACTTGCAGCCCAGCAAACCAAGACATGGTTTGAATTTTTGTTTCATGTCTGCCATTCAAAGTACATAACCATTCCACGCTGGGCAGTTTGTCGTCAACCCAAGCGCATTGGAATTTCCCACAGAGCTCTACGGTCGTGGTGAGGTGCTGGCTATCAATTTGAATTTCCTGAATCGATTCATAAGGTCACGTTTCGACTCGTTTCACGATTTAACTCAGTTTTTTTTTAGTTTAGGTCATTTTTAATGCGTCTCGCTAAGCATTATGAGTTACATTGCTTGGTCTAGGCAACATTGATGCTCACTACTATTTGCCGTGCATTGTGGGTACATGGAGTATTCCGACACCCCTACAAAATGATGAGCGACTTCTGACATTTCACATTTCCAGTGGAACCGAGAGAATCTTGAGCAGTAGAAAAAGGAGAAATATCACTTAATAGTCTCTTAAGAACTCAGTAACAAAACATCATGCTTCAGGGGGCGCGCGGGTAGAGAGTCTGTCCTCCAGACCATAGGTCAAGCCGTAGGTTCAAATCCCCTGTCCAGCTTTTCTGTAATGTCCCGCCCCGACTCTTCATCCAAGTTTCCGATTTAATCCTGTCACTATCTCTCTCAATAAAGAATGAAAAAGAATTTTAAAAAAAATACAAAAAACTTCATGCTTCAACTTCTGCACCAATTAAGAGCAATCCGTGAGAGTGGAAATTAAACGGTTTGTCACACTGGAGGAGGAAGATGCTTGTGATCAACAATAATTGTGACAACATAATAATTGAAGCTGTAATGGTATTTTCACACCAAGGGGGTGTTGCAAGGCATGCGCTGTCACTGGAATAAAAATGTATGACTCCAGAACAGAAGTGCAACACTTCAGCCTTCTTTTGAGTAGAGGGGCTAAGGTGGGGTGTGGATAGCAGTTAATGCTGAATGCTAAATCACAATAGTTGATAAATCACAATAGTTGATAAATCGCAATAGTTGATAAATCACAATAGTTGATAAATCACAATAGTTGATAAATCACAATAGTTGATAAATCGCAATAGTTGATAAATCACAATAGTTAATAAATCACAATAGTTGATAAATCGCAATAGTTGATAAATCACAATAGTTGATAAATCGCAATAGTTGATAAATCACAATAGTTGATAAATCGCAATTGTTGATAAATCGCAATAGTTGATGAATCACAATACTTGATAAACCACATTTCTATGGGTTTTGAAAAAACATTAACATGTTGAGAAAAAAATTTTGGGACGTGTCAAATTTGAAAAGGGATGGCACTAGATGAGTTAGGCAGATATTTGTATGAGTAATTTGTAATCTTACTGAAGTTACTTTTTATTTTTACTCAAGTAAGAAATATGGGTACTTTTCCCAATCTCTGCCCATGCTAGCTGATACAGCAGCAAAGTGTATAAAGAATATTTCCATCCACAGACGGCAGCCACGGCAACTGTCCCTGAAGTTGTGCCAGATGCGGGGGAGGTGGTGGGGGGTGGGGGGAGTCTTGACAAGTTCTGGGCTGATTGATTTCCAAGTACATAGAAGCGTCTTAATAAGCAGTCAAACTGCGAGTGCTAATAGTGATTCCCTCCGCGGGTGGTGGCCCGAGCGAAGCACTTTTTTGACACACAGCAGTTTGTGTGAACGCCTGTGTTGTTTACCAGCAGCTGGATGGTGCTGTCTCGAAAGAGTGAAAGTGTTTATCTGCACAAATCTCCCAGCGCCGTTCGCTCTGGTCTGTGGGGCACACTCAGAAACACCATGAAGAGAATTTAAACAGGAGCGAAGACTAGAGAGCTCAGTGGAAAAACTGAACCTCAGCTCCCAGCTATGGGAAATGGGGCCTAGGCCGACAGTTGTATGTAAATTAAAAACATTCGACTCCCTTTCTTATACAATAAGGCTGTGTGCCTTTATCTAACGCCTGTTGGTCCTGCAAGGCCTTGAAACATACAATGGATAGTAGTCTTCCAACCTGACTGAGATCTCGCTCATCGCGAGATCAGCACTCTCTCACTCACTCCATGTTGCTCCATTCTCTATAGCTGATGTGATTGGACAAAATGTATTACCCACAGTCCATTGCTCTATTCTGATTGGTTGAGAGTTTCTCTCTCTCTTTGTGTGTTGATGGAAGGTATAAAACAAAATGACTTCGGTGATTTACTGCTTAACATCGGAGTTGGTGTGTGTGCTTGTATTCTCATACTCCCCTTGTCTTGAGAGAAAAGGTTTAAGTTATAGCTGGATTCATTCCAGCCATACTTAACAATAACTTTTTCAACATGGCCTAACATTCATTTTAAGACCTCTTCTTCTCTAAACACATTTTTTCCACCTTCTCAATAGGGCTTGAGCACATTACATCACCACTTGGGGGGGCGGCAGACATCACGGTCAGACAAACAGGCAGGGAGCGATATTTGTATAAGATTGACGGTTGTAAAAAGTCTTAAACTATTATTGATTTATCCACGGGAGTGGGCTGCCATCGCCTGGTGATTTATAGAATTACTACGGTTCATTTACTTTCACATCTATCCCAATATAATGGAGGTAAGGTTTACCACTTCACCATACATATACGTATACTTCACACAGCCCGCAGCGCATAACGCCACATGGTGGTTACAAGCAGTACCGCACCCGCATCTATTCTTTTTTTGACAATAAAATCCCAAGACGTGACACCTGTTTGGTAGTGAATGAGTTAATAAGGACTCCAATGCTGACTGTGAAAAATAATACAGTAAAAGGGAAAAGTATAGAGCTTAATCTCCATTCCCAGATACAGATGTTTTATTGGGAGTCTTATACTCTTACACTTTGTTCCAATGTTGTCTTCCAGCCAATGACTCATTCTATGTGCGTCATACACTTTCACTGGCATTGAGTTCACAGCTGTATGTACTCTGTTAGTCCACACAAAGGACCAACATATCACACAAACTTGCATTTATGGCCGTACGTTTTGTGCCTAAAGTTAAAATCCGGATTTCTGTCTCTGAATCTGTAATTTTATAAATTTTCACTACCCCAAGTACTCAAGTACTGAAGCCGCAAGAACAGAACTTGCGTCCAGTGACCAATTGCGGCACGACCATTTTACATGCACACAAACACACACACACTGAGCGCGAGCGAGAGAGAGAGAGAGAGAGAGAGAGAGAGAGAGAGAAAGAGAGAGAGAGAGAGAGAGAGAGAGAGAGAGAGTGCTTCCACGTCAGACGTCACTGTTGGCTTCGGTCGTGCTGATGAGGCTCTGACAAGTGCGTTACAGCGCTGCGACCAAAAAAATATGTGCGTTACTAAATTCATGTCTTTGATTTTGGGATTTGGCAGTGGTTGCTCATCAATGATAGGAAGAAGTCGGTGCCTATAATTGGGCGCCTATGATTGGGTTTATAGTAAATTATAGTAATTTAATTAAAATGCCATATAAAAGACACCTAGCAAGCTGCTAGCTCAGCGGCTAACACCAATGGTATATACAATCTACTATGTTATGGCGAATCGACGGCACACATGTACGCTTGCTTTCCCTGACACACTCTGCTTCCCCACCTAGTCTCCCCTATTCTAAAAGCTTTATGAAAAAGAAAGAAAATCCCTTATGAATCTATAAAAAAGCTGGCCCTGGTCTATAAAGCACATGTCTGAAAGAAAAAGAAAAAAAACCTTGGGTTATCGTCCAGAAAATATAACATTAAATAACACACACACACACACACAGAGCCTGCAAAAAGGGATGTAAAAAGGACACACGTACGCGCCTCCCATTTAGAGACACCGTGTACTCCTCTAGAACTCTGTAACATGCATGTTGGATCGCTGCCACTCGCAACCTGGACACTCTCTGATCACTCTACTCCCCACAGGGAAGAGATGATCCATCTACGTCCTAGTGTGAGCTGGAAACAACTAATCGTGCACACATCGCACTTGGGTCTGCGCAAATCAGGCAGACGTCGCCCGTATATGGACTGACCGATCGAATTATTCATATTGAGACGTGGGCGGCGTTCGGTATAGGCGACGCAAAACGTGGGTGGAGTTTGGTATGGGCAACGTGAGACGTGGGTGGAGTTTTGTCACGCCTCCACGCCGCTTTTTCCACCTACTGCATGGTGACTGGATAACACAATTTGCCCCCTTTTTTGAGACATTTTTTGACCCTGATGTTACCAGACACAATGATCGTTCTAATCGTGTGCGATGCGTGGACGATCCATTGCTGCTGGCATGCCAGGCTATGTGTGAGCTGCCATTTTTGCTCATCAACTACATTGGTGTGCCAGCAGATATGTATCTCAAACTGAGCACTGCCTCATCATTGAAGGAAGTGTGCATCTGGGGGCTCTGCTGGGGCTGGTGTAGACTTGGCAACACACAACATCTGTGCGGCGCCTGATATGACAGTTGTTAGATAGACTGGCAGGAGTGGATTATTTTCATTGTATCCTATCTCTCTCTCGCCGGATGGGATGGCTTGTACAGTGGCCCACCGTAATGTGGTGCATAATTTTTTTATATTCAGATTTATATAATTTACCAAGTTTATATAAGTATAGAGATTCAAGTAATACTTAG
>OMKY01207677.1:0-13046 GCA_900302395.1 Bregmaceros cantori
ACGTGTAGCTTGTAGAGTCATGCTTCCATTATCCTGATTGACTACAAGTAAACCTCCTGACAATTTTGTTGCCCATGTTCTTGCTTTAGCTCATAGCTTAGCTAGCCGATATCCGGCTAATGTCCAGTATAGCTTGATTAATAAACCCTCTAGACATATTCCCGTGTCAAGACTGGTCATTTCCTCTACGTGGACACCTCATCTGAGATGCCATTACATCATAATCAGACAACAAGACTTACCTGAGAATCTCAGTGGTCATAATCAGACAAGAAGACTCGGGACTGATCTGGACGTCTCCAGTCAGGAGGCCCACGTCTTTGAAGGTGTTCTTGAAGTCTCTGAACTTTTGGTTGGACAGAGCCTTGATGGGAGAAGTGTAGATAGTCCTGTCCACAAATGACAGTAGAACTAGATCAGCATCTTCCACTGTGGCTTCTAGTTTAATTCATAGAGATGACTAGGCCACGACAGTGAATGATTAAAATAAAACTATTGTGAAACAAATCCATCCACCTGGTCAGAAATTATGGACCAAACAAATATTGGCCATCTTGAATTCAGCCATCTTGAAAGTGCCAACATCTCATCAGTTCATGAACCTACTCTAGAACATTAACGGCCAGTGCACACCAATGCAACGTTGGTGTGCACTGGCCATAACACGTCGAATCTGGGACAAATCCATCCATCCGTTAAAAAATGACCACGTAAATAATGAGGATTGTGTGGTGCACACATTTTTATATGATGATAATGTCATATCAAAAACATACATGCATAGAGGTGTGGTTACCATTTTAATTACTCTAACACAAACACATAACAATCAAGTTATATGCTAATATTTTGATAATTTTCTTCATATTCATGTATTTTAATTAATAATCTTGAATTACATCAATATTTTTTGGATTTCCAGATATTATCACATGCAGATATTGCATGTGCAAAAACTGCTGACAATAACAATGATTCAATTCCTTGGCATTAGTTGCCGATTCATTTCATTGATAAATTAATCGGTGCACCCCTAAAATGCACACGCACCCCTAAAATGCACATGCACACGTTTTATGAAGTGGAATGCCTCCATACATACGTTTTTGATACATATTTCTTAAATATACAAAAATACAAGATTACCAATATATAAAAGTTTATTAAATAAAATACAGATGTCTATTCTAATGAGTGATTAGCATAGTGGTAGAAGATGCATATGATGAACAAAAGCATGAGTTTACTTGTTTCACCATCAGGTGAAACGTGAAGTGCGTTCACCTGGTCATGTGTTTCTGAGACAGGGCAATAGCGTACTCCGCCACCACGGTCTTTCCAGCTGAGGTGTGTGCGGCCACGAACACAGACTGGTGGGCCTCCAGGCGGAGGATGGCCTGCTTCTGGAACACGTCCGGTTCAAAGGGCCACTGGAGAGGACCAGAAGAGATTGTATGTATAGCCGTGACTCCACGGAGAACTCTAGTAAGCGCGTAATCACGCTCACAAGGGGGGGCGCAGCATTATGGCCGTGTCTCCACGGAATGGTCCGGATCCCCCAGCTCCCTCCGCCCCTCCCCCCATCAGAGTTGGGTTTCATCGTGAACCAACTGCCGATGTATTCGCGCAGGTGCAGCAAAGCACCTTTTAACGCACCTGTCAGTAGAGCCTAATCAGCCCGACCGAAGTCAACAGTTAAGTAGAAGCGCGCACTCTCTCTCACTCATACACACACACTTTGTGTTACATATGTTGAATGTTGTTTCACTGCTTTTCGTTCTTGACGCAATTATACTATCGGGAAACCATCGGCAAAGACGATTACCATGCATTTGTGATATTGTCCAAATCTGCCCCCCTATTAAATCCAACACACCTTGAAGGCAGGGTTGGGGACGCGTTTGTAGAAGTCTGGGCAGGGTGAAGAGACATCTACTGGGATGGCCCATTTCTTACTGCTCTCCTCTAGGGGTTCCTTCTTCACGGTCTTTGGAGATGAGGTGCTTGGTGGTGCATCCTGGGAAGCAGAGGCAGAGAGACTGAAAACAAAGGCATATCGATGAGTTCGGCGGGTAGTTCTAGTTAAAAGTTCTAGTCTGAACGTCACTTCCGGTGCCATTTATTATCCCTCGAGTATTTTTCCAACATGTCTATTCAGTGGGAGCACAGATGGTAGTAACTTGCGGTGTCCTATTCACCCAAATGTTCTCGCGCGGCTCTATGCCGCACAAACGCATGATTCAATAATCTGCACAACCCGTTCCATTTACTCATCCAAGTTGGATTTACTAGTGGAAGCAGCCATCCCATTGGTCCAGAAAAACATGTGACCACATCGCTGAGTAACTTCAATTTGGATTTTGACTGAATTTCATTAATACGTATGTACAACGCTACTTGGACACCCGTTCTGGATGCCCGTGAGGCAAGTTTTCAACCAGCCCACTAACTCTGTTGTCTCTTCTTTGTAGGAGTCATAGACTGAAACCTACAAACTGGACTTTTTGACACTTCACGTTGATAATCTGTTCCTGTGGTGGTGAGGGAAAACTGGATCCACTTATTAGAGATTGTCACCAATATTTCATTTCAACATTAAGTGTCAAGTCTTCCGTGGTACTGTTTCACACAATCCTAATTATCATAATTGTATGTTGTGTTCAGTATACAAGAGAAAGGAGCAAACAAATGATTGATCAATGCCGATTAAAATCGGCTATTGAATGAGTTGGAAAGTAATTCAATAAATCGATTACAGTTTAACTATTAATTAATTGGTTAAGAATAATTGACGTTATACATAAATATATTTTCATATCTCCTCCAGCCACTTTTTACAGCCTTCCTCGGCTCCGAAACCACCCTTCTGGCAACTGCTAAACACGGAGTGGCTTCCTTATCAGTGTAACCTACAGTACTAGGCTGCCCAACACTCCAATGGCTAGCAGGTTTAGTTTTCGAAACCCTCTCGAATGAACGACAATCTTGCGAGAGATCCAACTCTCTCTCCCCCTCTGTTGATTGCCCAATACTGTGATCCGTGATTGGTCGCTCATATAGTCCTTCAAATCTACCTTTACCATGATTGGTCGTTCTTCAATGTCCTGTGTGGTGTTCTGTTCTGTAATTGGTTGAAAACCTTTCTTTCTTCATGTTCAATATAACGGAATGCTCTCTGGAATAAACCTCCAGAGCGTTCTGGATGCACCTCAAACCTGCAATGCGTCCACTTGCCTTAAACACACTGCTATAAGCTATGTACTGCGAACACTAGCTTATCAATAATTATTTACAACATTTGGTCCTTCTACCATTCAACTTAGTCCAATTATAGTCCCGGACAAATTATAAAAAGTTGTACAATTTTTGATCAGGGTTTCCGAACCTTAATACCCAGATCTTCCAGGCTGTTGGTTCTCCTCGGCAGCTTGGGCTCCACCGCTCCGACGATCTCTGCATCGTCCACAGACTCTGGGCCGACGCTCATATCATCAAAGGATGACAGGAGAGACAGCAGATTCACATCTGGCTTCGTTACGGTCACCTCTTGAGAGACAGACAGACAAGAGACAGACAGACAGAGAGAGAGAGATGTTCGCTGAGATGAAGACTTATTAGTGCACTACAGATGAAATGTTGTACATCTATAGCCTGGCAAGCCAGAACCAAGTCCATGCAGCGCATGCGACCAGACGGTCCGGTGGGTCTGGACCAACCAGACAGACAGATTAGATAGTCGCCCAAATGCAGGCCAAGCAGCGCCCCGTCAAGGCGGGTCTTGTTCAAATCAATCCCTGGGCCTCCATGTCACTTGTCACGCCAACAGCGCTGTGATTTGATAACTTCATTTGATTGACACTTTTTTTCGAGCCTGCTTAATCCAGACCAAATGATCGCTCTAGTTGTGTGCAATGTGTGGACGATTCATTTGTTCTGGCGTGCCAGGCTAGTACATATGTGTATTACAGACATAATGTGTACATACACACATTGTGTAAATAGGACCGCAATGTATAATGGTCATTAGGCCTGCACGGTTTTGTTACAGATTAGATTAGATGTAGTTGGGGTTTTTGAGCATGTTCAATTTTTCATTTATTTTTACGCACACCTTCCATTTAAGTGTCTATGACTTCTTCAAAAAGTATATGAAGAGGCACGTTCAGAGTAAAGCAGCAGGCTTTATGTGTGCATGTCTACCAGGCAGTACTTTCGCTTTTAAGACAGTCAGCAGACGAAGACAAGACTTCACGGCTTTTTCTTTAAATTTTAATAATCACGCAAAAAAAAAAAAAAAACGCATGGCCTTTGCCATGCGTTTATTTGGTTAAACCGCAGTGCGGCCCCTATGGAGATCCCACCGCAGCTAATCAACTGTTTCAAATGATCAACTATTGTGATTTACCAATCAGCCTAATGCTCAAGACCATGTTGATGCTGCTACAAGTGTCATGCTCGTCCAAACCTTTGCCTGTGAAGTCCAGGCCCGACTTGAATCCAGGAGGTACCTGCAGCAGACCTACAGTAAAGCATAAATAATTAAGAAATCATAACATTGCATTGGTAAGGTAACCAAAAAATAATATGAACATATAACGCTAAAATGGATAACTTGTGCAGAAATGCTCACCATTTGACAGAAAATTGTGTTTAACTGTGATAAGGTCAAGGACAATTATACTAGCCTGGCGAGACAGAACCAACGCTTCGTCCACGCATCGCACGGCACTAGACAGTACATTGGGCCCGTATACGGGCTGACCAATCAAATTATTCTAATCGAGACGTGGGCGGAGTTTCGTATGAGCGACGTGAGATGACCATTTAGAATAATTCTACACCAACTACACGAAAGACCCCCACGAGCTAATTCTACTGGAAATTACATTCATCCATTTAAACAACACATAGTGTCCATACTATTGACTCTGGAGTAGCGGCAGTGGCATACACTTGACGAAAACAATAGCGAACATTGGAAAGAGGTAGTGGACACAGCTCGTCAACTTATTAGTGTCTCCGTATGCAGACAGCGGAAGCAACAACACAACAGGCACAGATATTCTCAAACTAGCAAATGCATTTTTCAAGACTCGAGTAAGCAAGCCATTAAAAAATTTCCATTTATATAGCGCTTTTCTACCCCATAGTGGCACTCAAAGCGCTTTACAGTGACCTCTCAATCACGCATCGCATTCACATGCCAATGGCGGCTGCTGCCATACAAGACACTCACCACCACCCACTGGGAGCAATTTGGGGTTCAGCGTCTTGCCCAAGGACACTTTGGCATGGAGACCGTCAGAGGCGGGATTCAAAGCACCAACCATTTGGTTTTCAACCCTCCAGTCATTGGAACGCCCGCTCTACCAACTGAGCTACACCCACCCATTAATATCACAATGAATGGTTTGGGTTATGTTCACCATTTTCGAAGTCTATGTCCTCCTCCAGCTCCGACTTTTTCTTGATGTGCTCCAGGCTGAGTTCCTCCATTCCACCTAAAGTCAAAACAAACTCCAATTACGTTTGGTACAATGGTACGAATGGTTTCAACGCCCAAGAATGGCCGAGCCTAGCTATGGTTCAGTTGACATGTAATAGAAAGTCCGTATTGTCGGTCGCTCCTGGGGAAAAATGATGCCGCTCAAAATACAGAGATGAATGATTGATGGATAATTAAATAAATAAATAAATTATAATATATATATATACTGCTGTGACTTCCATCCTACCCGGCAGGAAGGGGAAGTTTGTGTTGCTGCCTCGCAAGCTCTCTGCAGGATTGGGGTTGGGCTGGCGATGCAAAGACAGCGAGTTCTTGGCCGAAAGACCTGTCTCCTCCAGAGGCACCTGAGATAAGGAAGGAGCAAGAATGCCTTACTCTGTGCTCTAAACCAATACATCTAATATAATGATGAGTCTTCTAACTACCAAATGATATTAAAGGTACCGGTAAATGGTTATCGTGATGGCTCTGTGGCACTGTCTGTAATAAATCAGCACCCAGCACATATATGGTGCCTGTGAATTAGTTCACTAGTACCGGCAGGTCATCGCCAACCTTTCTGCAATGGCTCTTCCCCCCGATCTCTCTCACCCCACTTTCCTGTTAAGAAAATGGCGATTTAAAAAAAACACACCCTGTTTTATTGACATGTCGGCGTGGGAGTGCCGCAACCGCCGAGGAAAGGACGTACAGCGGAGGAAGAAAGCCAGACGTGAAAAAGTACCGTTGTTGTTAGAAGGTACACGTTTGACAACCGCTATCTATGTAGCATTGCTTTCAGTAGGCTGTGAGTTCACAGTAATATGCAAGACCATGATTGGCCAAATGGATTAGGATGATCCTTAAGTATGCTAAAAGGGTAGGGCCAAAGTCTCATGTGAGGCTCTGGAGTTGAGAGTTGTTCTGAGGTCCTTGATGGGAGGGTTAATCTCTCCTGCCCACCTGGGTATGGTGGTGCAAGCTATTTGATGTCTGTGACCTACAAGTCTTTGCCAACCTTGCAGAACTGTGCAGAAGAATCGTGCATAAAAGAGAACCCCGATGCTATGCATCCTGTCTGGTCATTGGAGAAAGGGCAAGATGATCTGTGATGTTTGGGAAACAATCCGATATCTATTCGGCAATACAGCTAAGACTAATAACTAACATTTGCAACCACAGTACCTCTGTGAAGTCTAGGAGGAGACCAGATGTTGGGTCTCGGACCACCGACAGTCCAGAGTGTAGTGGTGATGGAGAACATTGGAGCAGAGTCTCCACACTCCTGTTCCTGTTGGACACCCTGGAGAGAGTTCATGATGTCATGGAATGGACAAAAAATGTTTGCAGACCTTTGAAAATTGTATAAAACAGTTGAAAACAAATTGAAATGCAGTCAATCTTGGTTCATGCTCGCCAAAAATTGTGTTACTAACTCAGCCACACAAAAAAAAGTATATGCTAATATTTTGATGGTTTTTTTCATACTCATGTTTTTTTACCAACAATGTTGATTTATCATATTTTGGATTTTCAGAAATTATTAAGTAATATCACATTTATGTCAATCCATAAGTGGTGGTGTTAGCAAAAAAAACTGCTGAGAATTCCTGGATTCGATTGTTGATTATTGCTGTCGATTAATTTCATAATTGATTGTCATCGATTAATCATTGCAATTTGCAACCCTATGCCAAAGACATCAAAATCTTTAGAATGTAGAAAATCTTAATGACAAATTTTCCTTGAATGTTTTTCATTTCAACTTTTGTGTGTTTGCAGTTGAGTGGGGCGGCAAATGCAGACTAATAATCGATTAATCTGTTCATTTTTTTCTTTCCAATTCGAACAATCATTAACCTGAAACGTAATTAATATTGCAAACTTCTTGACGTCTCACTATCTCCACTTATCGCAGCTTGGGCCAAGAGCAACAAGAGCAACATAAATTAAACAGTTTCTGTGGAGGACGGACCAAACAATGAAACGATTAATCGGCTGTCGATTAATCAATTATGAAATTAGTTGGTTAATTATTTCAATAATCGATTACATCGAATCATCGATCAATCGGTTCTAGCTCTGGTGGTTGGGGGAACATACTTGGGGAACTTTTGGAAGGCGGTCTCTGTGTCGTGGATGGGTAGCCAGGCTGGGTCACACAGAAACTGCTTCTTCACTTCAGTCTTCAGATCCAAACTGCTTGGAGGAAGGCCGCACGGGAGCTGCATCCAAATCAATGACTGAGTGAGTCTGTGCCATTAAACATGGGTAACTAGTGGACTGTTATGGCTTGCCAGGCTATGAAAAAAAAAAAAACGGACTACGGCACCCTTCGTCACACCGGACGGGGGGTCTGGGCCAAGGGAGTCAGTTGTTTGGAGATCTTTGATGTTAATATAAGGTATGGGTCCGAGCAGTGCATCATGGGTAATTCACTAGGTCACGGTCATCAGCTGGGGGCGTGTCCTTCTTAACTCAAAAACAGGGTAATGAACCTATCCCCAAATCAGGGCTACACGGTATTTATATGTTACTGTAACACAGCTGGGGGCGTGTCCGCCTCAAATCAGGAAGAGGTTAAGCAACCTATACCCAAGCCGAGGCTACACAGTATTTTTATGCGCGCAGCGCATATGGCCCATAGACACCAGTGCCGACTGGACGATCCTCGTGCAGTCTCATACCGACACCCAGCACCGTCTATTGTACACGCACTGTGTTGAAACCGTGACCAAGTGAATTACCCATGATGCACTGCTCAGACACCGATTACATTGACGCACAGATTGATCCCCTGTGGCCACCCGACAGATACTAGCTAAGGCTAACATCTGACATTAGGAACCAACCATAACTTAAGTCCGTCGATGCAACCCTATGAGAAAGTCTTACCTTCATTAGATTTACTTGCAGTAAATCTAATGAAGGTAAGACAATAATTTATTGTCTCTTCAGGAGAGAAATTCATGGACATGGGAGAATGTTATTCACACATCAAATCGACTAAGCGTTGCATCCCTAGTTTGAACCTATTTGTTTTGCAGTTGGGGAATCTAGATCTTCTTCCTGAGGGCAGAAACTCGTATTAACCAAGCAAAACATCTTCATCCTCTAATATCTTCAAACCTTGCCTTTCCAATGTTTCATCAAATAAATCCTGCAGAGATAGGAAAGGGCCCATTATTTTACTGTTCTCTTAATGAGAGTTTGCAGCTCAGCCCTTAATTCTACAGACAGGTTCCCAAACCACACAAGTATCCCGTATCTAATAGTTGATTCAACTGAAGCCCTATGAAAAGTAAACAATACTAGAAGAAGCACTCGGTCACTGATGCCAAAACATCTAGACGCTATTATATAACGTATAGGCTACAGAAATGCACCAAAATGTACCTGTCACCAGTGGTACGCAGGATTATAGTCATAAAAAATGTATTATTTTCGTGATCTGCCGGAGGTGGGACGTGAACCTGGGCAGACCGTGGGGCTAACCGCTACCCTATCTAAGCTGTATTGGTACCCACGCAGTAGAGGCAGCTGCTGCGTGTTGCTGGAGGTGAGCGTAGTTTGTAGGCTCATAAAAGTTGTCATACTATTATGTTACGTATAGGATACAGAAATGCACCTAAAATCTAATCATCCAGACCCGTGCATAACTTTTTCAGTTATCATGCTAACAGACAAACCAATGCGATCGTAAAGATAACCTGCTTGGCACTGACCGTGCTGTGAGGGAAGAGTGGCTGATCCGGATGTGGCGCCTGAGTGATGAGTTCCAAGCGGCCGCAGCATCCCATCTCCAGCAGGGACAGAGGGAGGTCTGTCGGGCCCACCGGGGGCAGCACTGGGGAAATTAAACAAAGTCAAAGTGATGTTAACAACAAGAGAGAGATCATTAAACCTTTTAACTTTCACCTCTGATCACGTCGGAAAGTGATCTGCCGAGGAGGCTTTAAATTCATTCACAAATTCGTCAAGATGTATTACACATTGCAGTAAATACGGTGATTCTTACTTGACATTTCAACAACTGCATTGGTCCTGGTCAGTGTTGATCGTAGATTATTTTCAGTATTAATGTTGTTGTTATTATTACTCCATCACTGCCATTGTGACTGTAGGTTAATGAGAATTGTCATTATACTATGTAAGAGTATTTGGTCCTACCTGTTCTCTCCATAGTGGACAGCGGAGCAGTGGACCACCACACCGAGCAGTCTCATCACACGTTGCCGGCGGAAGTCGGAGAGCTTGACAAGCGGAAGTTTGGAGGGGAAAAAAGTTGTTGTCTCATGCACCGAGCACACGGTGTGACTTAAATTTTAGGGAGAGCATGACGGTTAAAAATATATATTTAATACACAATGGGGGGGGAAAGTAGAATAACAACAGACTTTGGCTAAATTGGTCCCGCGGTGACGTGACGTCGCCATTGGATGACGTAGATGCTGCTATCTGCGCATGCGCAGATAGAAGGTACCCACGCCCGCATGCGTAGGTGCATCACTTCCCGGACAATCATAGGATTTCTAATTTCGCTTGCGGCAAAGGTATTGTACTGGTTGGAGCGCCTCCATTCGGAGGAGCAGGCAAGTGTAACCGGGGAAGGCACGTCTGGATTATGTTCAACAAGAGCCCAGCCTGGCTACTTGCCAAGCATCCTCCAGATCGTACTATACCGCTCCGCAAGTCAATGGTTTATCAGTCAGTTATGGTTTCAATCCCTGCATGAAACCCCCGCGGCACCATTCATTACAATATATATGTAAATGTATATTGAACACAAAGACAAGTGGAAAAAAGGAACACAGAGACAGCAGAAAAAAAATAACAAAAAAAATAAAATGAGGAAATCAAATAGACTTCTCCAGTATCTTGGCCAAAGTCTTACAAGTTAATGGCGCTTTTCTGTTCTCCATCAGGGAAAGTCTGAAGGACCTCTAACTCCACACAAAACAGCACAAAAAAGCTAGTCCAGAAACATACGTAAAGGTGAAATGCTTAAATAAATAATTTATAAAGCAACTTTGCGTAGCTTTATCAAGTTTTCAGTATCCACAAGAGGCAAAGTAAATGACCAAGAGTCCATTTGATACCATTCGTTTATTTTTTTTTTTAAATTACAAAACCAATTTTAAAAAAGCCAATTTTTCGCTTGTGCGCTCCGCTCGCGCGCACATAAGTGTGTCTTCATTTTGGAGATTCGGAATATGGTCACCCTAAATTAACAAATCATACCTGTTGAGTTCCAATAGAAATTATATGCATTGTCTTGTTGAGGAATATTTTGTACGATTGAACCATTCTGTCCTGATTAAGACACGTACCAAGAATAGGTTTTACAAGTTTAATTATATATACACAACACAGGACTTACATTTGGGGAACTAACAATGTTTACAAATGGAAATGGGAGAAGGAAATGGTCAACTACCTTTACAGGAAAAATAATAAACTAGAGAGTTATGACCCAGCATAGCTCCGGACTGTTCGTCGACATGGGGCTAACGAAACAGTGCTGGGTTGACCGCAAACGTGGTTTCTTAAATAGCAACATTAGGAGGAAGTCACACCTAGGTGTAAGGCATACGTCTTCGCATAACATATGTAGCAGACTTCACCAGATGAGGCTTAGACCCCATCCAGGCGTTTTTGAGAGAAAAACATTTTTTTTTTTTCACATCCATTTGTACTCATCATCCAGATTAAAATGGCAGGTATGAAAACCGGTAGAGAGGGGTGGGGCTACAGAGTGGGGTCGGCTGTCGGGTATGTGGCTCAAACAAAAAGTACTGGCTGGCTTTGCATATCACTATGTGTCTGCCCTTTTCAGTTTTTGTGGAAGTTAATCACAGCTCTTATGCCTTGACGTGTTCCGTTGGCAGAATGCATCGTTTGAAGCCATCTGTGTTGATCACAGAGAGAGGAAGAGAGCCTGCCGGTGTGTTCCACCGGCAGGCTCTCTTCCTCTCTCTCTCCCTCTGTCGCTTCTCTGCTGCTTGTTTCGAAACGGTCGGATGGCGAATGGGGGGCGCACCAGGCAGCGGCAGCTCTGGCGGCTTGTGTGTGTGTGCGCTGCGCGCCATGTAGCGATTTCCTGTTTATTCCGATTGCCGTATACATAGACACTGTTGTCGTACAAGTGGATCGGCGACCAGCGTAGACTGTTGCATTTAGGCCTTTTGGTACCATGTAAACGGGGCTTATAACACAAAATGTGTGAAAAGGGGGTCCAGACCTGCAAGATGTACCTAATGAAGTGGCCGGCGGAATCAGAATCATTGGCCTGGTGAGAAGCCATTTCAATGAAAAACAAAAACAAAACAAAAAAACAGTAAATAATGCAACAAGCAAATTCGCAAACGTAAACCCAATGAACAACACACCGAGATAATAAATACATTAAAATTTTCAGCTCATGTTTTGTGAAATCATTGGAATGAACAATTTTGACCACCTTTGTGTCGCTCTCCTATTCTCTTGCTATTACAACATTTAGTGAAATTGAAACCTCAAGATGTGCAGAATGACGCAGTCCGATTTATTAAGCTTCTTGAACGAGATGTGACATCAGATTTGACATAACATAGGAGCTGTGCTAATGAGGACCAGCTGACTTTGTATAATGACAAATCAGTTTTATGGATTTTTACTGGAGAACCAGAATCCCATACTTCATAGACTAGGAATTATACAGCCGGCATGCTGTGATAATATTCTTACTACAACACAGCAGCCACCAAGAGTGGAAGAATCTGGACACAGACTAGTGAAAACACTTTTACTTCCAGACAACTCTTGTGATGCCTTTATATCCCCAAAGCTTCCAACATTGCAGTTTAGTTTAGTTAAAGTTCGCTCAAAGTTCAATGTTGTATGTCTCAGATGGGGGTTACGGCGGATTTCCATTGCCAGTGACATCCGAACGACAGCCGAATCAACTGTATTATAGCCAATAGAGGCTGCTCCATTGTCAGCGATGTGGCCACGAGCAATGGAAATTGGGCGTGAACGCATGCACCCTGCGGGGTATCTATACACACACACGCATGCATGCACACACTTTATTTCAAACTCTATTTCGACAAATGGACAATCTAGCTCCGAACAATGCAACAAGACTGCTCCCTTGAAAAAAGACGCTCCGTGTGAACTTCAACTATCGCGACAACTTCGGTCACCTGAATACAAAGCCAGCGAGCGTAGCGACACGACCGGCAATGGAAACAGCATGACAATGGAAATCTGCCGTGCGACGGGGAGGCTGCTGCTGGGTGGTAGGCTACTGCTGGGTGGTAGGTTACTGCTGGGTGGTAGGTTACTGCTGGGTGGTAGGCTACTGCTGGGTGGTAGGTTACTGCTGGGTGGTAGGCTACTGCTGGGTGGTAGGTTACTGCTGGGTGGTAGGTTACTGCTGGGTGGTAGGCTACTGCTGGGTGGTAGGTTACTGCTGGGTGGTAGGTTACTGCTGGGTGGTAGTCTACTGCTGGGTGGTAGGTTACTGCTGGGTGGTAGGCTACTGCTGGGTGGTAGGTTACTGCTGGGTGGTAGTCTA
>OMKY01207693.1:0-17340 GCA_900302395.1 Bregmaceros cantori
ATAGAAAGTAGAGGCAGCGTGCGTGACGTCATCCATAGACTGTATATAAAGTAGACGCAGCGTGCATGACGTCATCCATAGACTGTATATAAAGTAGACGCAGCGTGCATGACGTCATCCATAGACTGTATATAAAGTAGACGCAGCGTGCATGACGTCATCCATAGACTGTATATAAAGTAGACGCAGCGTGCATGACGTCATCCATAGACTGTATATAAAGTAGACGCAGCGTGCATGATGTCATCCATAGACTGTATATAAAGTAGACGCAGCGTGCATGATGTCATCCATAGACTGTATATAAAGTAGAAGCAGCGTGCATGACGTCATCCCATTGCTTTCATCAAATTGTTATCTGCCCGCCGACGGACACGCTGGCATTGCTGAAAGTACCCGTATATCCGGTACCAGGAGAGATAGAGAGAGCTATACAGTATACGAGAGAGAGACACCCCAAACGCGACTTCTTCCGGTGGTACTGTCCGCTAGGGGCGGCAACGGCAGAGTCAGAATGAATCGGATCCTATAGGAGCTGAAATAAAAATTATTAACGTCAAATATGACGCGTTTGTGAAATTATGACCCCCCTCACACCATGAACCGTTAATTATCCCAACAATAAACATTAAAACATCAATTAGAAACAATCTTTAAGTCCGTGCTTTTGGTAGTCGACTCCGCCCACTCGACGAGCAGAAGCACGCGGAAGTCGGCACGCCGGCTGAAGCGAATGCAACGTCCATATTTATATCCAGTCTATGCGTGGGAGACTGCCGGCGTCTGCAGCTAGGAGGAGATCATTGGTGATTTGAACCAGGGCTCTGTGGTGGTATTGCTGACTGGAGGGGTTCATAGAGCCCATGGTAGTTGGATGCTGCTCTATCAAGGATCTGGCTGGGGAAGGGTTGGAGATGTTGCGGTTGTCGGGGAGTTTTTGTTGAACAATACAGTACATCACCATGTGTATTTACTACAGTACATCACCATGTGTAACAATACAGTACATCACCATGTGTATTTACTACAGTACATCACCATGTGTATTTACTACAGTACATCACCATGTGTATTTACAGTACATCACCATGTGTATTTACTACAGTACATCACCATGTGTATTTACTACAGTACATCACCATGTGTATTTACAGTACATCACCATGTGTATTTACTACAGTACATCACCATGTGTATTTACTACAGTACATCACCATGTGTATTTACAGTACATCACCATGTGTATTTACTACAGTACATCACCATGTGTATTTACTACAGTACATCACCATGTGTATTTACTACAGTACATCACCATGTGTATTTACTACAGTAAATCACCATGTGTATTTACTACAGTACATCACCATGTGTATTTACTCAATATTTAATTTTTTTATCAAAATGTATGAATTAGACTGGATTGTCCTAGGGTGGGCCACTGCCTAATATGGGACAGCTAGCCAGGGCTCCACCCTAAACTAAAGAATGTCAGTGAAACTATGGTAAAACTATAATGATCAACACTACATTTCACTGTCCCGCATTATGCAACTGATGCAACAAAGGGCCCACATCAGATCTACTATAGAAAATGTATCTCTATTTATTCATTGACAGTTTTGGTGCCATTTGAGGCATAGCAACACCATGGCAGGTGCACTGTAATCATAAAACAATGCTCAGTGCTGGCTCTGCGGCACAGTCAGTAAGGCACCCGCATCCACATATATAGTGCCTGTGACTTTGTTCACAGGTATGGGCAGCGTTGCAAGTTCTTCTCCCCTCACCGACATTTCTGCAAGGTATTTCCCCCATGTGTCTCCCTCATCCCACTTTCGCACTAAACTTGTTTATAGAAATGGGAAAGCGACAAAACGAGAATGGCGAAAAAAATAGCTTGCTCAAATAACAACTCAAAGAAGCCACCAAACCTTGCCACCAAAACGGATTAGAGAAGCCCCAAAGCAATATCGGATATGGACAGAAATAGAAAATAAAGAAAGTATGCAGTGAGGAATCAAGACCATCACTAATTAACAAAACTCAAATATCTTCAAAGGGAGCAGAATAAGCTAAAAGCTTATCTGGCCCCATCCCTTGAACACGACTAGACAGTGGCCTCTTTTTGGATTGAATTACAATGAGCACAGAAAAAAGACTCATGTTTGCATATTTGCACATTCATACATACAAAGAGCCTTGACCGCATCAGTGCATCTGATGGTGCAACGATGACAACAAATTCATCTAACTTTAATTTAGCAGAATCAGAGTCATGAATCACAATAATATCAACAACAATAATAATAATAATAATAATAATAATAATAATAATAATAATAATAATAATAATAATAACTAGAGGCATGCGGTGGGTGTCTACTGCTAAAAGGATATCCCCAAAATGCTGTAGAGGCATCAATAAACCCCACATTTGTTCTACTGACTATTCAGCTGCTATATGACGTCACAAGTCTTCTTGTTCTGTGTCTGAGCAGGTCACGCCGGGACGTCAACGAACCAAATAACAAATCAGACAAGACTCATTGTCGGCCCACGCAAAAGCATTACATTCCCGGCACTCTGTGTTTGGGGAATATAATGATCAGTATTCTAAGACTCAACAGTTACACATACTGCACATACTACCAGGATACATATAAGATCACCTAGTGACCAGAGACTGATGGTCTCTGAAATCCTTCACACCATGGCATGATCTGCAAAATAGACTTTAATAGCTATACAGCTGTATAGCTATATAGCTTAGTCAGATTTTGGCCTTAATGTTTTGGATTCATGGCTTTTTTGGTCATTATAGCTTCACCTATAGATGGAATTTCTTGTAAATGTAACCCACTGTTGGATGTATCATCCTACATGCGTCTGAATATGTCACTTGATACCTATCCTAAATCTGTAATTCAAATCTAGTTTTGATGTAATCATATTACCACCGTTGGTGGTGGTTTTGGTGGTAATAATAAATGTCCTTGGTGTGGTCACTGAGCATAGATTGCTGGTGTTTCCCATATTGACGTCTACCTCAGAGGGGACTATTGTTTTCTACTCAATGCTGTTGAAAGGCCGTCTTTTGAGCACTTAACGGACCGCGGGACTGCTGCCTAGGCTCAGTCTGTGCCGGTGATTTGCGTTGCAGTGTTGTCGATACCCGAGTAAAGCCTTCAGTCGTCAACTTGTTGCCGATTGCCGCATTGTGACTGCGACAAGGAAGGAAATAAGGTGCATGACCCGGGAAAAGAAATGAAGAGGAACATTCTTTGTGTCTATTAACACCGATGGGAATTTCATTCACTCATTGGCTGGAATCATGAGTAAGCTTTTATTTTAGGCAAAACAGTTTCCCCTTGTAAACTGCTGTGAACATAGAAATAAAAGTATTCTGAACCACTACCTTCATAATTTCATTCAAACACAAAATAATTCTGTATTTACCACATTTTTCAGGCTATATGCTGCAACTTTTTTCCCTCACTTTTAACTTTTTTTTTCCACTGCCGCGTTGGTATAACATCAAAAAAACGCAGCTATAAGTGACATTTGAAAGCCGCCCTGATCCTATCCAAGATGGCGTGCGGGACACCCGCCTAGTTTGTCTCTAGACTCTAGCTCTGTAGTAGGCGTGTCCTGGGAAGTTTCTGCCGTATGCATTGACTACAGTCTGGCTGGACGGCACAGAGATTTTTATGACAGTTGTTCATTTGAAAATGATTTCTTTACAAATCCCTCATGGATCATCATGGAAAGCGAACAAAGATTTCATATGATGCCGCATTTAAGTTGAAGGGCATCGATTTGGCAGTGAAGAGCGAAGAAGGAATAGCATGGACATCAACGTTACGCTAACAGAGAGCCGGGGTGAGCATTAGCGCGACGTGGGACACAACAGAGACGACACTGAACTCGCTACATAACTGGAATGTTTTTATATTTTATATAGCATTTTAATTATTGCTGTGTCTATGATTGTGTTAGTGTTCCGCTGTTCCTGTGTTGGCAGTTCTGTTTTGGTGTTGTTATGCCAAGCGACGTTGTTTCGGGCTCCGTCCGGAGACTGATCAGGTCAGTTCAGTAAATAGTCGCGGCTCATTGGTCTGGAGAATATGATACTTTACATTTCATTTGAAGATTTCAGGTTGTTTTATTCAAAATGCAGTCTTACGATTGTATACATTTTAATCAATTTCAGCATTTATTTATTTCATGAAAATAACATTTTGGTGGTTCGAATCCCGACTCCAACAGTCATGCCAGAGTGTTCAAATTGCTTCCAATGAGTCGTGGTTGAGCGCCTTTCATAGCATAACTACCACCATTGGTGTGTGAATGTGTACATATTATCCTGATTGGGATTGCTAGAGGATTCAAAAAAATCTAAAATTGTGCTTGCTACGATGATTGTGGCAAAAACGGAATATTGCTCAAGTCATGCAACCCAATTTACCGGTAGTATTTGTCATCCAGATGAAAAAAACCTTAAGCAAAAAGATATATTCATTATTCCTGGAATGCAAGCAGACCTGCCTCTGATGCTGTGCCTGCAATGATAACTAACCAGGCGTCTTGCAAGAGCGCACACTTAAATGACATCGTTTGAAGATAAGTGGAATGCAGAAGTCTGTGGTGCGTTCAAATCGTTCACTTGAGGGTGCTTTTTCTTCCTCCCAATACACTGCAAAGAAGTGTACTTACTGTGCCACATGCATAAATTCATTGGGAGAAGGGTTACGGTGGATTTCTATTTTACTGATTCATGAAGTGCCTTGTGTGTGACATGGCGTAATGTTGGGCTAAGCGTAGAATCTTGGAACGTGTCCTATTCATAGCAATAAAGACATTACAATACATTTACATACTTGAATACTATGTTTCTCACACACACTAATATTGGGTGACTAGATCCCAGGGCCCATTGATTCATTGAACTAAGCTGGAAGTGGCTCTAATGGAGAACGATGAAATGTAGTGCATCTTAAAATGAATGCCACAAGATGGTGAAAGGGCACACTAGCCCCATTTACATGGAGTTTTATTTTCAATCTGATTAGATTTAGTCAGATCAAATTAATCTACTTCAGCTGTATGCATGGGCGCTAAGTAATCGCATCCAAGTACAAAGTACTTTGGATCTGATTAAACCGTTAATGCATATTCATGTAGGAAGACATGTTTATGGAATGATCATTAGCTTTGGCACACTGTTGGACAGAGGTGATCACTATTCCGACAAAACGCATGCAAAAGCCAACTCAATGCTTTGCGTTGCCGTGACTTTTTCAGGAAAAGCTCCTTTATCAGATCAGCCTATAGCTTATTGAAATCCATGTCTAACGCTTTGTCACGTTAAAGTGGATTGATTGGGTACAAAACAAAAACCCAAAAATAAACTGTGCATAGTTGCCATTCATAGCCACAGGGAAATGCAATATATGATAGTCTAAATGGTCCATGAATTTATGACTTCCAGGGCCTGCTTACCTCCAGCAGGAGAAAGGCTGCAGCGATGCGCACTGAAGCCCAATGACATCAGTGGCCATTGGCCAGCAAGTTTACTTGGTCCTGCAAACGACAATAAATGAAAATATTGTCATAACTTCACCGGGGACAGTGCATCCGATTTGGATACAGAGCACAAAAAGACCAGTAAATGTGTCACAAACAAAGTGAATGTACTCTAAGACTGCTGATACTGAATATTTCTAATTTTACTTTTGTGTGAGTATCGTCATGCTGATCAAGCAAAACTTCGAACTTTGCTTTAACTGTACTATTTAGATTTACGGTACTTGTAAATATCAATTGAGGTTGATAAACTTTGCACAAATTGAAATGCAATGTATAAACAAGCTAGTTGAGTTATCCCTAGCCTGGCAAGCCAGACCCAATGCATCGTCCACGAATTGCACATCGCTAGATGCTGAATTGGGTCTGGGAAACCTAGAATAGCCATCAGCGGAGTTGGTATGGGCGACGCAAGATAGGGGCGGAGTTGGGTTCGTGGGGTGTGGGAGCGAGCCCGCAACGCCTCGGGCGTGTGTGTCTGTGTGTGTGTGTCGGTGTGCCGGTACGTGTCTCAGTAGGAATTTTGGAAGATTGCGTCGTTACAAAATGCATTTCATTGCGGTGTCTCGGCGACACCCACCCGGCGGGGGGGTTTGGGCGTCCGGACCCTTCCGTGGATACGCGGACATAGTGCCGTGTCCCCTTGTAAGCGAGTTCTCCGTGGAGTCACGAGACCCGCTGGCAGTGCTCTGCAGCCGAGGTCGATGCTAATAAATGCAGCAATAATAACGATGATAATGCCATACATTTCATAATGTAAATATCACAATAATCACGGATCAATTTACAAAACGACAACACAGGTTGATGGCCAACATGTTTTAATAGCTCTTAAATTTTGACTGCAGCAGGTTTTTTTCACCCCGGGAATGAATGGCACTGGGCATTTTCGGATGGATGTCGACACTTTGCATGTCTGATCCCATTCAGTGCTTAGCATGCATGGTACGGTGGAGTGAACATGGAATGGAAAGTTGCTGCGCTGCGTGGCCAACTTCTGCCACAGTCCGTTACCTCTCTCACTTTAATTCAACACACACTCGCACGCGTACACGATTCCTATCATGCATTGACTATAATACACTTGATTTAGTTCTCGTTCGATGTCGCTGCGATGTCGCTTGCAATGGAAATTAACAATAGACATGACATTCAGCCTCGTCTTCGCTTCCTCAGTCAGCTCCTCGATCGTCCCACCTACTGCACGGTGACTAGATGACAACATTTGATTGACATGGTTTTTTCCAACACTTTTCTCAGTTTTTCGACTGCAGCTGCACCAGAACCAATTCAGCGTCTAGCGATATGCAATTCGTGGACGATGCATTGTTTGTGTTGTTTGGACAAAGAAACGTGTAAAATGTGAATCCAGAAAAAACGATCCTCTTATTTTGTTAGCGTCCTCCCGCTCAACAGTAATGTTGAGCTAAAAAGACGGCTAAAATTCTTAACCGTTGCAGTTTCAGCCACCGCCTTCAGCCCTGACTCTTATTTGACGTCCATTGATTTTCTTTTTATGGAGGTTCTTGGAATGGGAATTGATTAGTAGTTTCTAGAGGTCAGAGGTCACCAGTGCCATCCTTCTGTCCTGTCCCGACTGGTAAAAATGTCCTTTTCTTTCAGCGCGTACACCAAGATGCACAAAACACTGTGCTGACAACATTGATTTGGACTAATTAGGAAGACAATCTGTCGACATTCTTTCAGTTCTGTTTGACTGCACTGAATGTCGTCCACACTGTAACACCGTACACCCCAATCTTACTAACAAGCACACAAGCAAGCATTGAAAAGTGATTAGAATGGTGCGCCGCGGTAGCTCAGTCTGTTAAGGCTTGGCGCTGCAAAGCACACATATGTCGAAATGGTGCAGAGAGTAGTGAGTTTGCCTCCCCTCACCGTCAGCTTTGCCGCATGTTCACTCCCCATTCTACAATTCCAGATATGGATGAATAACACTGAAAATGTGTCCTGACTTGCTGCAAGCTTCCTTGCTCCAACACTCAGTCTGTGTCTATTTGGCTTTTCTGCAGCAGTTCGCCCATAAAATGAACGTGCTGCTTTTCTCTGGTGAGGAGAGAAAGACAAGAGAGATGGATAATCCTGCTCTACTGGTGGTCTCCCCAGACATAAACATTGCAAAATATTGATGAACCAATCAGAATTGAGTATTCAAGAGCCGTGTCATGAATAATAACAAGGGCAATCGGCAACCAGGAAGTGTAAAAAGACGGCCAAAAGGATTCGGACCTATCGAATCACACACGACAAAATCGTCAGCTGTCACTCAGGATCGGTGCACGTCATTGCTCCCACGCTGTCTGTAATCAGGACGATGTGTTGTTCTGCACTACTGGTGTGGTGTATCTGATTGTGTATGTATTCATGTGCACTGGGTGTGTGGGTGTCCATGCATGCTAATTGAGGTGCAGTATTGATTTCAATGTGTGTTGATGACTCCATTGCATGTTTGGTTTGACTGCTAATGACGAATGATTTCTGTGTGGCGCTCTCGAAGAGCAACCGGATGGTACAAGAGGACCATAAAATGTTAAATGTATGTTCCAAATTCTGTACACATTCAAACACAAATCACGGTGACTGAAAGGCGCTCAACCACAACCCATTGGCAGCAATTTGGGGTTCTGTGCCGCCTCCTCATGTCGGAGTTGCAAGGATACACGTGGCATTGTTTACATTCTTGCATTTGGCGCTGCCGAAAGCCGACAGGCCTGGGAATCGCCCCTGCGTTAAGGCTGTGGAGCATCGTCACGCAACAGTTACATTCCGTTCGTTTCCCCAAATGGAACCCAAAGTTACCGGAATCCGATAAGACAAAAAGATGCCGTCTTGCTTGGCCGCTGTTGGACGGGAAGACCTGACAATCGACTGCATTCCGCACGGGACCAGGGTGTGGTCGCTACATATCCATTCAGGTTCCATTCAAGTTAGCTAAAAATATTTGTCAAATGAGTATTCCAATGTCGTGTTCCAGTTGGTGTGTCTGAGATTCCTCACAGCGCTCCGTGTAGAACCATGTGACCACGTATGACTTCATGGAACGTGCAGGTCTACATGCAAACGGGGAGCGGCTGTTGACAGGCCGCTCCTACTACGTATAATGAGCTTCTCCGCAACCAATGCAATGCTTTTGGAAGCGGCCTCGAACACAAGTGACGTAATAGCGATCGACCAAATAGTTATAAATGTTAGCACTTCTGACTTTCAGGTCCAAGATTCGAACTATTGTCCTTTTAATCTTCAACCCACCGGTCGTTAAATGGCTCTCCCAACTGAGCTACAGCCCGCGCCCATATATTACTAGGTTAATCTCTGTAACTAAATAGTTCAGCATTGGGACAGTGCCATAAGTTAAATTTTTTGCTTTTTCTCGTATTTGGAGAAAACAGAGAACCTGGACAAAACCTTTGTGGACGCTCCATAATAAAAAGGAACACGGGGTTCTAGACGCTCATGCCCCTGTATTCGCAATCTACAATTGATATAATTGTGCATTCTTTATATTTCCCAACAGAAACAAGCGTAGAACTCTTAATCACGTACCAGTGGGATCCCACGATCTCCCAGTAGGAGGCCGTCCAGACGCCACTGCCAGAGTCATAGAAGGCTCTAATTAAAGGCTTGCCATGTAATCAGTAATAATGGTATGCGTGTCGCCGGAAAGGGAAAAAACGTGATTATAATGATTGCAGTACAGCCATTGTGGCGCACTTAATTATGTGTCGCACCGTGGTTCGAACTTTGAGCTTTTAATTCCTTTCATTTTGAATATTTCTTCAGATTCTTTTCCCTTCCTCACTTCCAATTCAAATACTTTCCCACGGATGAAACCTGGGGTCAATTTATTCAAAAGCAAGGTTGGCATCTTGTATACACGTCATTTATCTCATTAAAAGCCTTTATGTGCACACCTATTAGTCCAAGCAATTTACTGAAAACCAAAGCTAAATGGTGGGGGAAACGGAAACTTAAATACTATATTTCACAATGACACATTTTAGGAGTATATTTCACAATAACACATGACCAATCTCATATTAATATCAACAATATATATATATATATATATATATTCGTTGATCGTGTTACTGCCTTGTTAAAGTGTGTCGGCCCAATCTCATGCAGCAAAGGAAATGTGAGCAGAGCCTAGGGTGACAACAATAAATCGACTAATGGTTGACTTATTGATTATAAAAATTAATCGGGAACTAATTTAATAATCGATAATCGCCAAGGACTTGAATCCTTGTTATTGTCAGCAGTTGTGTGTTGAAACTACCCTCTATTGATTGTTTCTGACATGAATATGATGAAAAGGGTCAGAGAAAGTCTTCATTGTTGGTACATTTGCTATTTAAGAAGAGCCAAATTTGACAGTATTTCTTGTTAACTAGATTCATTTACGTGTTGCTTGCTGTGAATATTTGGAGATTTTTTTCTGAAGAGAAAATATCCAACTGATTAGTCAACTAATCGCTTCAATAACTGGCAACTAATCGAGTATTAAAATAATGGTTAGTTGCAGTCCTAACAGAAAGAGATGTGTTGTAGGTCTTAATGTGGTCTAAACACTGAGGAAATATGTCGCTTCAAACAACACGCGGCTTGTGTGGGATGCTGCTCCACTTTGATTTGAGTGTGTCTGTCTGTGGGTGGGCTCCGGCTTTGTTAGCTTGGCTGAGCAGATGCATCTTCTGTTGGAGACCGCACAGTCCTGCTCGTAGACTTCAACCATCCTGTTTGGCTCTCCAGACACGTTGATGAAGACGTTAATTTGACGTTTCACAATACTATCTTCATATCCCTCTCTTTATTACCATACATTTCAGAGCACAACACGCTACCGCTTTCCATATGCCTCGAACGGATTATGCTGTGACGCAGCGTGTCTATTGATTTTTACGGGCTGACAACCTCCAGGATAGTGCTCCATTTATTTATTTCCATGTTGGGTTCACCGTCTAATCCAGAAAATATGGGTCTGCATGGTGGTGTAGTGGTTAGCACTGCTACCTCACATCAAGAAGGTCTTGGTTTATATTATGATGGTGCACCCATCAAAAGCGATAAATCAGAAGTTGGCCCTCGGGTGTTGCACCGCGGCTGCCCCCCACCCCTTGGGGATGGGTTCAATGCAGTGAATGAATTTCACTGTACATGTATGTATACGTGACTTAGTCATTTACCTTTATCCTGCATTTGGAGAGCATGGCTACCACTTCTCAGGTGCCCAAAGATGTTTCTTATTAGCACAAGGCCATGAATATCCTCATCCCTAGGCGTGAACAGTCTTTTTCTTGGCTTGGAGCTGACAGAAACCTCCAAGCCACCACCTCCCAATAAGATCCACCATGCTCTTGTCTGTATCATTTTGCTGAGATGGCATAAAAATGTGTGTGTGTGTCGACAGTGGTGCCTTGTGTGTCATGGAATGAGTGGGCAAAAGTGTTGACAAATCTACTCAATAGGGCGGTTGCACGTGACCTGGCGGCTTGGCGGGAGCAGCCATTTTGCAGGTATCACATCCGCTGAAGTATATCTAGGGTTAAGTGGTATTATTTCCACTTCATGTCCATTATATAGGGGCAAATACAACAACGTAGTTATGCTTCAATCTGCTGGCGATTGATAGCATATTAACTATTACATTGTTGAACATATATTTATTTATTTTTTTTATTCTTTATTTCTTTTCATTTGTTCTGTGGTCCAAAAAATCTGAATAACAAATGACCCATGTTTGTGTTGCCCAGACCTAATGATCAGTCCAGCATATTCCATGAATATTCACACCTCAGTGTAATCTGACACCTGGCAATGTATTGCAATGGTTATTAGCATGCATGCCCACACACACTCCACTCCCCCCTGTCATCATAAGATGTCCACACACACACAAAGTAACATCACTGGGGCAGTATCTCATAAAGCACAATCAATAATAACAATAAATCAATACTAACACGGTGACAAAATGTTACACATTAATACAATGCTCGGAAAATGAATCCCATGTAAATAAGATGAAAATAGCCATCTATCGTCGAATAGCTGCTGGGAAATATTATTGTACAGTTTAGGGTTTTTTTTTCAGTTTTTGAGGTATTAAGGTAAGTCTTACTTCTTCTCACTGCTTTTTGAATATGTCTAATTTGGTTGGTTGTTTTCTTCTCGTTTGAGGTTTTGTTAAGTATTAATTTCATTCATTTTGTATTTGTATTTTTTTCTTCTCCTTTCTATTCATGAATAGGAAGATTGACATGTTAATGACATATTCAAAGTAAACTGATCTAAAAAATAAATAATAAACCACTGACAAAATGCAACAAGTAGAGGAGATTTATTTGGGCCTTTTAAATACATGAAATAAATTTGAGATGTCGCACCCACAGTGTCTTTGTGCAAAGCAGGAATGGTGTTACAAATGATAAGGATGATTTAAAGAACACAGAGAGGTAGACAGATGAGGATTTCAACACCCATTTTAATTGGTAGTTAAATTAATAACTGTATGTAGTGCCTTTATGGCAATGGAAACACGTTAAACTTGAAGCACTCAGAGATTGCAAACCTGAGCCGTAGAGGTACAAAAAAATAGTACTTTTAGTGCTAGCAGTATGTGTGGCAACCCATTATCAATGCAAGTGCTGGAGTAGCGTGATTGCGATTGACCCATAGAATGTATTCCCACTAGCGAACATGCCAAGCGCCCAGTGATCTATCGGTAAGTTGATGAGTAAGTATGATTATGTTACTCATCGGCTGCAGAAATGCACCAAAATGTAATCGATTCTTCCGTATGTGATTTCCAACAACTATCCAAAATTTCATCCAGATCCGTGCACAGCTTTTTCAGTTATCTTGAGGACAGACAAACGCTACCAAAAACATAACCTGCTTCGTGGCGCAGGTAACAATTACTATCTTCGATACTGTCCATGCATTAATCTTCAGACAGGGTACTCATCTCAACACCTTGACTGTCTTGATCTACCGGGGGCGGAATCAGGTTCCGATGGAGAATCAGGAGCTCAGGCTGCAGATGTGTTTAATCCAGATTGAATTTCCAGGTGAACAGCCAAACTCCAATTCAAGAGGAAGAGACTCTGATCTTGTCTACAAATAGGACGAATCGTAACATTGCTTAGCCAGGCCTGGCTTACCTGTTCTAAGACTTTGGGTCCACCTGGGGAAGAGGATCCTCTTAATGGTGGAGGGTTGATTGGGAACGAGGCTCAGGTGCTGGGCGATCCGTCGACAACGCTCCTACAGGCACTCCAAATGTGCGGTTCGTGGCCGATGCGCTCCGTTTGTCACTCTCGGTCCGCCGACACGTAACAAAATTAAAATGTAAATGAATGGTTTGTACATTCATAGTTCCCAGCTCCCACTGTGAACCATGGGGGAGGTGATGTGAGGGCCACTGTTAGTCACTATTGGAGAATTAAGGTACAACTGATATTGTGGCTATGACACAATAATGTAGAATGACCCCAGACACAACTTCAGGATGAGCTGTTTATGAAATGATACATATACACATAGATAGACAGATTATTTCAATTATTTAGGGTGGATTTCCCTAATGTGGGCCAATGCCTAATGTGGGACACCCTGGCTCCTCCCTAAACTATTGAATGTCAGTGAAATCATGGTAAAAGTAAAATATGCTAATGTATTTAACATTAAGTTCAACTGCTCAACACTACATTTCACTGTCCCACATTAGCTAAGTGATTGTCCCACATTAGGAAGTTGCAAAAAATGCCCTACATTAGGGCAGTACACGCTATTGTAAATTGTTATTTTTTTTATTCTCATGTTGCAGAGCAGAAAAACGATCATTTAATAAAACAAGATAAATAGGTAGTTTACCTAAAAATCAATCCAAATATACCGATTTTTTTATATTTGCCCTCATGCCCAACTAAAATTCCATGTGTGTGTACTGCTGTCGTGTATAGCCGATATGGCGAATTAAAATTAATCTTGAAAATCTGGCAAGCTTTTGGGCAGAGGTTTGCACTCTCCAAGTGCTTTATTACAACATTATTGCTGTTATTATGCTTTGATGTGGGTGTAGGCATTTAAACGGTCACCAAAAGCCATGCATACTGTTGCTTCCCACTCTAAGCCAGTGCATAACTGGAGTCCCATGGCCATAATTACTGCTAACTGCACCAGCGAACATAAAGATGATGTTACCCTGAGGTCCTGTCAAGGTCTGTACGGCAGAGTCTGGAAACGCCAATGGTGGACGCCACCTGACGGCTCCGTGTTGCCCTAACGTCCAGGAAATGCTTCATGTAATACAATGTAGAAATAAATAGATAGTGTATTCCTGCCCAGTGGGAGATGACCATTACAATTCATTTAATACTTTTCCAAGCCAAATGTCCTGCCAGTAGAATAGCAGTGTTATTTATTTTTATTCTTGTATGGGATCTTTAGGTCAATGTGTGCAGAGATAATACAACGTACATTACAAAGATGATGACTTTTATTACCAGCTTGGACACCGCACTGGGCATCCAGTTTATGTTGACTGTTTTACTTTGTCAGTCCTTATTGAATTCTATTGAAGTCAGTCTCCTTCCTGGCACATTGAAGATGAATCCCATTCACCAAGGGCATCAGTTTGATTCCCGAAGTGCTGAAGACAATAAATATAAAGTATGGTTTGAAATGTGCTGCGTACAAGCTAGCCCTATTACTAGCACATTAAGCACATTAAATGATATGAACACAAATGGTGGCAAAAATATTTTGCTGCTATTAGTACTAAAGTCCTGGCATTCCATAGACATGTAGTATTTAAGTATGGGAATTACCTAAAGAGTTGTTATAATTCCATCCAGTGTGAAAATAGTTTGAAGGCATGCTTATATTTAAAAAAAAATAATTTAAAAAAAATGGGGAGAACCAGAAACAGCTGGAAACAAAACTCAACTTTCCAAACTGTGAAAGCCACATTCTCTCAGCATGTACGTTGTTTCCATGTCGCTGTATGTCCTTGTCATTTAGCTGCCACTAACAATGTCTTATGGCACTATAGTCACTTACGGTAGCTATTCTAAGAGCTACATTTAAAGGAAAACTGAAAAATTAATATTAAGATATTTTCTCCACTGACCTTAGCCAAGTCGATACATACACCTTGCCTCCGTGTGTGTTCTGACTCTGCACACAGCAGTACTTTGTTAGCATAGCAAAGCTACACGGACCCAAACATGGCTGGACAAGCAACCAAGTGTAACAGGTGTGAAATGGTCATATTCAAATTTCTCAATGCACAGTGATTGAACCGACAGTAATGGGCTACACAGCAATCAACTGCATTACAGAGTCCTGTGTATGCCATGTCTGGTCAGTCATGGTACTCCTTTCCCTGCCCTTGTTGCTGGTGCTGTGTTCTGGGAAATCCCACTTTCTTACGTGAACTGAATCTAACCTGTCATGTGTTGTGTGCATTACGTTTATCCCACAGCTCCCTCTGGTGTCATTTTACACCCATTACATCAGTTCCTCATTTTTGGAGACTGAATGCTTGGAGGCTAGATAAGTATGTATGGACTCGGCCATATTTCAGTCTGAGCTTCCAGTGCTGTTTTCCTTTAAGCCAACAATACAGTGCCATACCTTAAGTGTTCACAAACCTCAGTGATTAGAGATAACTCCTGCCATCAATGCCAAACAGTAACATTGTCAATCAATGGAGCCGCATCGGCTGTGAGGAGCACATCTCATTTATAGAGTAGACAGCAACGACGTGCAGTCAGGGGAGACAGGTGAGGCAGCCTCACCAGTGCCTCTCTGCTCAACGCAATAGACACAGCACCTTTAACATGAATGGGCGCGCGTTATTTGCAACGGCTCTAACCTCTCCACCAAACAAAGCCCACGGCCACACCATTCGCTATCTGCATGTCATGCAAAGTTTGGCTAAAATAGCACTGGTCTATATGAGCCCACTGCCTCCTCCAAACAAAAATACCAATGTACTTAAAAAACAAGTAACGTGTACATAATACACAATTAACAAGTAATATACAAATAATAGCCCAATAAAAGAAAGGAAACAAAAACGAAAAAATATATATATCCAGATGCCATATATGTATATGTATATATATATATATATACATATACATATATGGCATCTGGATGTGGCAACGATTTTTTTAATCTTTCTATATGTGATGGTTTAATACATTGGCTAGCATTAATGTTGTCAAACAATCTTGATAGATAAACTTATGATGGTGGGCTACCTCATGCATTGGGTGCCTAATGTAATGTGTGTGTGTCTCTTACCAGGGACGTTAAGATACAATGTTAACTAATGTAATGTGTGTGTGTCTCTTACCAGGGATGTTTGATACAATGTTAACACTTGCCAGTAATTTGTAAATCCAGGGAATTGCTGACCTCCTGTCGCCTCCATCAGTATGCGGTTCAGTGCCCCCGGTCTACACACACATCATATCGATTCATATCTTTCATGGAAAGGACTCCTCACAAATATGCTTAGAATTCAGAGCTCGTCACACGAAAACATCTTTCTCTTTCTCGCTCCATCATCCCCTTCTCTCCCTCGCCAGCCTCATCCTCTCTGTTTGTTTCATCATGTGGACAAGATGCTTGTTCGACCGCTACGCGACGCATTCCGAATGCTTGCTGGAGCGTGACGAGGCTCGCTCCTCGGTGCGGGTAAAAACACATGGAGGAGTTTTGTGCATTATTAAACACTACAAATGATGTGACGTGATGTGAAGAGCGGCCCTGCACCGTACGGAACAGAGGGGGAAAAGGCATAGGGGAGACATATGGTTTTATTTGCACGCTCCGAGCTGCGGGAGTGAAATGCTTGGGCAGACAGTTTGCAAAAAAGTTTAGCCTCCTTCCTTCCGCTCTAGTAATGGATATACAGATAGGTATATGGATAGGTAGATAGGGAGCGTGGATGTTTTCCTCTGAATAAGCACTTTTTGGTTTATGGAAAAATTGACTTGTGCTACTAGAGAATAGAGAGAGAGTGCAAGAGAGAGAGAGAGAGAGAGAGAGAGTGCACGCGAGAGAGAGAGAGAGAGAGAGAGAGAGAGAGAGAAGAGCAGAGAGAGAGCAGAAGACAGAAGTCAGAATCATGTTTCACAATTGACACATCCGTTGTGGATGACAATCCGTCTCAACCCAAATATAACAATGTTAAAATATACAATGTCCATGAATGACAAAAACCATAATAGCTGCAATGACATTGCATTGCACGCCTGCTGGGTGGAGAAAGCTGATTTCAATATCATCGGATGCATCGTGTATGACATTAATGTGAAAGCGACTGGGAAGGGAAGGCGGCAGAGACTGCTGGAACAGCGGACACCTAAGGGACAAAATAAAACCGGTATTAACCGGTTACCATTATTTTTAAATAAGTGTTCCTGTTCCAGAACATAAGAAACGTTTCCGGTTTTGTTTCTGTTCCCTGGAAAATAGAAAACATTTCTGGTTTTCGTTTTCATTCCTTGAATCGTTTCAAAGTGTTAGAAGCATAGAAGGCCATGGCATATTATTTTGTATTATGTGGTCTTTCCACTTTAATTCTTCTACACTTCACCTCTTTTGATCTATTTTTCACTTATCCTTGCAACAAATAAATAATAAGAAATATGTATCTTGCAAAGCCTCTCTGATGTACTATCTAATGTATAGTTCTAGGATTCAAAAGTTTTGGCA
>OMKY01207695.1:0-18177 GCA_900302395.1 Bregmaceros cantori
ATTATAAATCAGGGTAATCATTGTTCCAATTTTAAGGTAAAAATGAATCGTCATTTTTTAAACATTTTTAAAGATCATGATGATGTATGGTAAATTAATTTAAACTAACGATAGATAATAATAATAATAATAATAATAAAAACTTTATTTGTATAGCACCTTTCATGCCAGGCAGCACAAGGTGCTTCACAGCCAGAGAAAAAAGAAAGAACAGTCGGTCATACATACAAACAAATACACAGAAAATCAGCACATGCACACACACACAAATATGCAACAGCTTGATGTATACACCAACACACAAACCAGCAGCATAGTGAATAAAACTCATAGGACCACCCTGCCCCGAAGAAACACTGGAGTGCTAAAACCAGGATATAAAGATGGGCGGGTAAAAAGTGTTGTGGTCTATAATATGATAAGTTAACTCTAAAAGTATAAAAATACATAGTAAAAATGACGATTAAAGTACATTTTTAAAGGATAATTAAAAACAATAAAACATTATTTTAAGAAAGAATAAAACAGCAGTGCGGTAAGCAAGCAGGAATGATGAAACGGTAAAAATAAAGATGATTAATCGACTGTCAGAATCATCGTTAGTTTCAGCCCTACTTTAACATCCATAGTCAGTCAAGTGTAGAATATTGATGCCAAAAAATATATTTTATCAATACTTCATCCAGTGGACAGATGCTGAAAATAAAGATGTATTTATTAAAATTGCTTTCAAGGTTGTTTTTTTTGCTTTAGCTTTGTTAATTTAAATTGTGATTTAATAGATATGAATTGTTTGTGTCGCAGGCTACACGCGGGCATCCGAGCTCTGTAAAGAGTACAGACAGACAAAGGGTCCTGGAACCACAGCCCGCCCCTCAGAGCAGCTGTTCTTCCTCAAACTGGGCTCTCTTGTGAAGAACACCCTGGATAAATGCGAGAGAGAGAATGGATTCATGTAAGCACTAAGCACATACAGAAACGCTCATCAGGGATCTGTACAATCAACCAGACTTAAAAAAAAAATCTGCACTTACAGACTTGTGATTTGACTTATCACCTGATGGGTAAATGCTTCATGAGCAAATATTGAATGCTATCACATTGATTACCACCATTATCGCTAACACACAAATTATTGGAAATAATGATGGTACAACACAACCAGCTCATGGTTTGTATACACAAATATGTGTTGGAACACATTTTGATATTAAAATCAATAAAGTATTTTCATCTTAGTAACTCATGACTTTAGTATGTGGAAAGAGAGGGAGCGCACACACACAACAGGCGAGCACTCCACATTAACCCTTGGGTGCTACAAGGACTCGTTGAGTCCTCGTCATACAAGAAACGCAAAATGTTCTACACAATGCCGTGAATATTTAAAAACATCTTTGTGGTATCAAAATCAGTGATCCTACGCACCCATACATTTTGCAGTAGCTCAAATGAAATGAAAGAGGCATGAGGACCCAATGAGCCCTCGTAGCACCTATGGGGTTAAAAAACAATTAAAAGAGAAAAGTCTGGATCGGTGTCCGGGCTGGAATGGTAGAATAGTGCGAGCAGTGATGCAAATTTAACAGATATCTCTTTGTATCAGCGATGAAAGATTTGAGCGAGGGACATGTTTTAAGAGTGATGTTCCACTGTCTAGCGTTGGTGTAGGTCAGACTGTTTTGACCAAAGTTTGTTCATTCCCGCAGCGGCCTCAGATCACCTCCGGTTTGGGATCGTGGGTGTTAAAAATTAATTGAACCTGAAAATGCAGTTAAAAAAGCATGTTAAATGTAATGTTTTCATTCTGCTGTTACAGCTATTTCCACAAGGTGCCCACCGAGCCTCCCCAGCTGGAACTGAAGGCCAGCTATGGCCTGGCTGAACCTCTGGCCTTTGACCTTCCTCCACTCAGTGACATGTGGAGTCCAGAGGTCTACACAACATTTGACCTCACCAAGGGAGCCAAGGACGAGAAGGTACTGCTGTGTTTCACGCTGCTCAATTGGCAATAATAACTCTGGGCGCTTTCTCACAGCCGTTTGTTGAGGTGATCATGCCGGCATTGCTGTCGGTGAGAAACCGAGACGTAAAACCGGGGTAAAATTCGGGTGACAGCTAACCCCCGAATATCCTGCCAAGGAGGGTAGTCACAATGCCGGCATCATGCCGGAACTGCCTCCAGTGAGAAACCAAACCACTGTTGTGCCTCGCAGGGTGGAGCAGCATGTATATGGTCTGACACACGCTGGGCATTTCTGCAGCGGGAGCCAATAATCTGCTCCAAAATAAATAAGGAAAATTAGTCCAAAACGTATTTTAAATGTTTGCACATTATGAGGTCAGGTCGTCAGCTTTTGATCTTCTATCACTTTGCATCCGATTGTCTTCCTTCTTTATCCCTTGGAAAGCACACACGTGCACGCGCTGCTCACCATCGGACCTCTACAAACGAAAAGTTTGTGTGCGTGTGAGTGTCTGTGAGAGAGAGAGAGAGAGGGGGGGGGTGTTGGTGTGTGTGCGCGTGTGTGTCTGCGCGCGTGTGTGTGCTTGTGTTTGTGCATTCGGACAGCTGACCGTGAGTACGTGAATACCGACTCCTGATTGTAGGATAAGAGACACCTCTGTCAACCCTCCAGCCTAAACGTTCTTAATTCTTTCACACACACACACACAAACGCACACACACACACACACACACATACATAGACACCTCTGACATACCGTCTTGTAATGTTTCATTGGGATGTTTTGAAACTTCACTCTCATATCACCACTCTCAGCCACTGCCAATGGATCCAAGCTGCACGTTAGTTAGTGCAGGAAGATTTTCATTTAAAAAAATCATGGAAAACTAATTTTGTTTGTAACTAGGGCTGTAACTACTCAAGTGTTTGTAATGGTTGAGGAGTGACCAATTATTCCTTATCTGGGCAAATGTCATTAGAATTCATACCATCATATTATGAAGATTTTCCTTTTTTTTTTTTTCAACAGTTGTGTCCATTTAATGTTTTGTATTTTCAGAGATGTAATAATCAAGATAATATTTGTGTTGTCCAAAAACACGAGGGGTTAAAAGATGGTTTTGATGGCACCTGTACCTACCTTGTTCCTCTCTCTAAGCAAAAAATAATTGTACTGAATGTCGCTGATTAATTGATAATCGATTAACTGATCGTTAATACTTCATTTCGATTTAATTGTCTTGCCTTACAATTGAGAATTTGTGCTACAATACCTCTGATATGCACACACAGCAGCAACTAAGACAAATCCCCTTCTGGTTCATAGTAGGTCCATAATATTCCAATACCTTCATGAGTGTTGCTGAATGACAACCCATATTAGATTATAACTAGGGCTGCACGGTTTTGCGATTAATTGCCGTTTTAATTGCGGTTTTATTATTATTTTTTTCTTAATAACAATTAATAAATTGTACAGACATTGAGACGCATAGCAAACATATTTTCAGAGGCAAGTAGCAGGTGCAGTAGCATCGATTTTGCCTAACATTTTTGAGGAAGTAAAACATGTATATTAAAATCAAATTTATTTTAAATTAAAAAAAGCAGCAATATTCTCCTCCTCAAATTCTTCCAGACCTATGTTACTGAAAAAACAATTTAAAAAAATAAAGAAGTATATGAAAAAGAAAAGTAAGTTGAATAAAATAAAATACATTTCAAAAGCATATCATATTCTCAATACAGCATAATAAATATAATATAAATATAAATATAATTGAACAACAATATTATTAACCAACCGTATATTTTGCGGTTCGTTGCCTTGCTGTATAATTAACGAAGGGTTTGTATTCATTCGTCAGCTCCGTGTACCGCAGACAGTCGCGCGCCGCTTTTTTGTGTGGATCTATCACTAGGCGTCAAATGCCGTTGGAAGCGCAGTAAGTGACAGGGTGGCCGCGTTACGTTTGAAACGTATCCGTGAAGATGGATCGCTTCCTGAATGCGACCCGCCATCGTTAAACTTCCAGGCGTATGGGCAACTCTCGCTATCTGTCACTCTTTTAAATGTTTGAATTATTATTAAATGTTTACGAAGCCGTACACAGAGACGGAGACTAGGTGAGAGAGATAACGAGACAGAGAGATGGAGAGAGAGACAGACGGGGGGCGAGGGGCGAGATGGACGCCCGACACGAGCGTCAAGTCGTCAACATATGTTTAACCAAACAAACGAATGCACAAGCAAGACAGCTATAACACACACACACAGCGAAGTATGTTACGCATGGGGAATTTTTCTTAAGACAGGAGACAAGAAACTGCGATTAAAACCGCAACCCTCGCGGTTCAATGACCGCTAGGGGCCGCACCGCGGTTAACCTACTTTTGCGGTTTATCGTTCAGCCTTAATTATAACCTATTAATTTTAAAAATTCATCCCATTGTTGAGAAAGATTTTGGTTTGCAAGTTGTGCATTGAATGGCACCGCACCATATTTTACAGTGCCAAGAATAAACATTAATGAATAACCAATTGATCAACCGTGCGTGCGTGTGTGTGTGTGTGTGTGTGTGTGTGTGTGTGTGTGTGTGTAGGCCAAGGCGAAGCCCGAAGAGGAAGTGAAGCCTCTGAAGGAGCCTGACCTGAAGCCTCAGAAGGACACAGGCTGTGTGCTCTCTTAGAGTATTCTGGGTATCATTTGGGGCATATCATAGACACGCCTCGTCTACATATAATCCATCTACTTTCCTCCTTTCAGAACTGTGTGTTCAGACAACCACAATACAACCAATAAATTATTAAAAGTAAACAAAATTATGCTGCCACAAAGCCTACATGACACTGTGACACGCTACCTGCATTTTGGAGCGAATCTTGTCTTACCGCGCTTTGCCCCATTGTGCCACAGTGGTCAGTTCTGTTGCCTTTTGATCCCTTGTGAAGGTTCAGCATTCTGAACTGTTGAGGTTTGTTGCAGCACGGGAAACATGTGCTCAGTACAAGAATAGGAATGGAAACATAAACTTAACTTGTGTACCCCAGAAGCAGGAGAGTCTGTCCCTCTCTGGGTTTTTTTCCTCTCTTATGTATTGGAGATTGAGTGGCAGCGAGAGTGATTTGAGCAGGATTGTGGAGACAGTTGGGAGACGGTGTGTGTCCGACATAATGACCCTCTTTCATATTAGCGACTATGCAGTGAATGCGTTCTTGTTAAAGTTTCATTTGACATGTTGTGGCATCCTGTCTGAATACACAGTGAGTCTGTTCTATACTTCACATGCCCCGCGTCACCAAGCATGGCAGAGCATCTACTAACCAAAAGAAAGAAAATAAAGACTTCACCAAGGTTACTATTCCTAGATGTTATCTGCTGACCGTGTTTGAGACACAGTTCAGCTTTATGGGCCGAGTCCTCTGTAGCCCTAGCTCATCAAGTATAGCAGCACTTTAAGCTTGAGGTTTACTAATATAGGTCTGTATAGAGCAAAAATATTAACGTCCCATGGCAAAAATAAGGCACAGTGAATCCCAGACGCACTGTTTTCCCTCTGCATGATACAACTGGCTGATGTAGTCATCCGTGACGATCACTCTTCAGCGAGCCAAGGGCCATCAGATGTGGTTTGTCATCAGAATTGGGGTTCTTACGGCAAACCGTGGTGAGATCTAGACCAGGGCGAGGACACCAAGCTTGAAAGCTGGCTTCTCGTAGCCAGTCACGGACTCCGAAGTTTGATGCGTCAGTTCTGCCGACCAGCAGTCTAATCGGCTCTGTATGTCGCTGGTCTTGGTCAATGCACTGAATAAGAAGAGCAACTTGCGGAGTAATTTTCACTCACAACAAGTTGCATTAGAAATTACACACAAGTCAAAATATTATTTTTGTGAAAATTACTATTTATATTTTACTCATTTACCATTGTTAACTCCACAAGGCAAAAACAGTCAACACGGGCTGTTTAAATTTTTGTCCTGTGTATATTTACTAGTATAGATCAGCTGAGGCATTACACTTCCAACTCAACGCAGTTCAACACTTTTGAATTGTACTGCACCCACCAAACACAACCTGTCGGCAGTTTATGTTTGCTAAGTTCTGTATCGTGCTGGCACACAGACTCAAATCAATTTTTGAAATTAGTTTTAACATATTGATGTATTATCAATTAATATGTTTGATTGTGAATGAGAATTATTGAAATATATATCTTGTGAAAACAAAATATATTTAGTCAATCTCACACAAAACTCTGTTTTGTGTGAGATTGATTTTTAAAATGGTATGCTTACTGTCAATATCAATTTAACACTCCCAAACACACAGCATCAATGCAAAGCATACAAAACAAAAAAAACAACAATCTATTATTTTGTATTATTTAATGATTTTTTTTTGACGGGATAGTACATTTAGAATAGTTACATGTATATAAAGTGGAATCTTGAGTATAAAATGGACCAGTCAAGTGTAGATACAAGTATTTGTTGGTTTGCTATTAAAATGTTGTTTTGGTAGGACTAATATTTTGTCATTTAATTAGTTGATTATGTAATTTGTTGCAGCCTTAAAACACACACACACACATACACACACACACACACACAGGCAATATAATTTTTAACCAAAAAAAAACGTGATAAATTAGTAGGTGCAACCCCTCCTTATTTAAAAAAATAGGCAACAAAACCTGCACAAGTTGACATTGAATCGTCAATCAGGACCCACGTAAGTCCTCTCTAGGTAATGCAGGGTTTTGTTTATGGTGGTTCATGAAGCATTTGAGAATCTGATACCCAAAATTAGCATTTTTTTGTGCAATTTGCAGCCTTCCTCATTGTCCCTACTTCACCCATTGCCATTTTATTATGATGATTTAAAACCTGTTAGGTGGCTAATATTTTCCGGAGGTGTCGTGTTGTTTTGCTCGTGAATGTGAAGCCTTTCTTGGTGTCACGATGAGTGAGCTACAGTGTCGTTCTTGATCAGAAAATTATAACAAAATTGCCTTCACGTCTGGCTCTGCAGTTTGTGCAATGTTGGAATCTAAGTTTTTCTCTGTGCAACTTCGTCTCTGTGCCAACTGGGACATCCATCATGAAAATGTGTCGTATTCAAAGCTTTTTTCTGTACCAGTGATGTTTTAATTCTGAGGTCTATCAAGACAAGTTCTCCACACGGTTGCACAGGTGTGAGCCACTAGTGGGTGTACGCATTCGACTGCCAATGCCAGGCTAACCTTGGTTTACTCTACAAGAACAACATTTTTAGTACTGATGTTGTTCTTGTAGTGTTGATCCCATTGTATTGTCTTGTCTGAAATGTCCGCTCTGTGGTAAGTCAGACAAATTTCTACTTCGGTGGACAATAAAGATCTATTATTATTATTATTATTATTTGAGGCGCATCTCTATTGGGGGTATGAAATCTTTCCTGAGCTATGTTCCAATTCGCATACTTTGCATTGTGCAAGAAAAGTTTTGTTCCTAATGGGATACTCGGTCACTCGATGTCACATCATTCCACTCCCCACCAATTTCACCCTCTACACTAAAAAGTAACCTCAGATGTTAATTGTGATTCACATGTGACGGTTTGCTATAAAATAATAGAAATCCAAATGAAAACACATTTGTACAGCGTTTAACCCCTCACAACAGTGCCTGCAACCACTGCTGCGTATTCGGTCAGCAGGAGTGCACAAAGAGTCCATGAACTTGCAACCTTGGTCGTTCGGAGTGCACCATCTTGGTACTTGTGCCGCACTTCATTTTGCCACTTTTGCATTGGAACAGCACTATGCACTCCATTAAAGTGCACAAAGTGCTGGAGTGTGCAAATTGGAACAGACCTTTTAGAGTAGGTTCCTTAAATCTTTCATGGACAACACTTTACATTGATGCCAGGCCACAAAATATGTTTAGCATGAATATTATAAACAGGTGTTTAATAACATGAGGCTGCCATAAAGCATTATGACCGGAGTGAATCTGTAGGTGCCCTGTCGTTATGTCATGTTGTGCCCAGCGATCACTTCTCCTGCCTCTCCAGCTTGTACTGAGTGAAAGAGTCTCTCCCTCTGTTTTATTTTCCTTTCTCTCCTGGCCTGAGTGATCTAGTTTTAGTAAAGAAGTTAAAAACCGAACACTACAGGGCACTCCTGGTACAATGCACAGTGAACATTAAATGATTCAAATGATAATAATAATAATAATAATACATTTTATTTGTACCGCGCCCTACATCCCGAGGGATCTCAAGGCACCACAAGCAATAAAAACAAGATAAAACCAAAACAAAATGAGAAACGGTAAACATGAGCTAAGAACAGTGAAAATCTTCCTTAAAATCAGTGTCTGATGCTCTCAATTTCCTGTACGCCCATAACATAACCAAATTGGTGTGTACCCATTTTTTTTTAATTAATGACACGTTTTTGTAATGCTTCCTTTTACAGTGACTCAATACCAAAACTTTACCAAACTTCTCATTGTGAGTAGACTCACTACAAGCTCTATATATAATCATTATAGTCAAATGTCCGCAAATGTGTTAATTGTTCTTTAATTGGAGTGTTTTGGTTGATACATACCGATATTGGTGCACGTATATTGCACCTCAGCTGCATTTAACTGCTCTGAAATATATTTGTTTTTATTAGCATTTTATTTTCATACATATGGCGGGAGGTACTGTACATTATTCCCCTCTTTACATACCATCCATGTAGTTGGCTGTTTACAAAAAACTTTACATACAATCCATGTAGCTTACTTTTATTTTTGTTGATTTGGGGAATTTTCAGGGGTCTTAGAATCGGTTTGTGATTGAGGTCTGTCATAAGGGCTGTATGAGTAGCCAGACTCTCTCTTTTGTCCTGTGGAGAGGAACAAGCCATGTTACACATCGTTGCACAATGTGCACAGAGCACCACAGCAGAATGTGGAGATGTTTGTAGATTGGGGTTGAACAGAGTTCAACTTTCACAGATACAGCTAAGGCGAAGGCAGGTTGCTCTCACCGGGCTCCTGCACATTCTGAAACAGTTAGTAGTATTTTTATATCAAAGCGTGCAGTGATGCACCATTTTTTATATTCCCCACACTATCTGGTTGAAATGGTCCCTTGGCTCCAGCTATGTCAGAAGTGAGAGTCTGGTTACTGACACTACTGCTTACTGGACTATCTGTCCTGGCCTGTAAACTAATCCGGGAAAGATGCTATATTGTAATATATACATATACACACTGTAATATTCATAACCTGTTGTTGTATTTTATCTTAACCTGTTAAAGACTATATACTATACACACTAAACTGCATTATTTGTCATTTATTTTGCTGCAATAATCACTGTTTAGACACTGCCACTTTTCTTTCTTTTTATCTTTAAGTAAGAATACTAATTCAAATGATTTTAAATACACTAGCACAGGCCCATTATGAAGATTATGAAATTAATATAACTTGTCAAAATAATTTGGATCGTAATGAAGTAAAATCTGAAATCGAATTTGAAACAGTCCAGTTGATGCAAATTAATATGCGATTCCTGTTTTTTTTGGACATCTGTCCATATTCTGGATTTAGTATGCTATTTACTCACACCCAAGTGGGAAATTTAGCTCTGTCACAATGGTTTCTTTTGAGACAAAAATCCATCATTGTTTGCTTTTCATAATAATCAGGGTGCTAGCATGCAAATCAATCACTCTTCCTTCATTGGAGAGTTTGAGGATATGTAGAGCTGTGACTCCAAAATATTGCCTGCCAATACATTACTCATTAATTTTAAATGACAGTAATCTGGATTTTAAGTACGTCAACAGTTTCAGTCGCGATTCTGCAACCTTCTTCAGGATTGTGTTCTTTTCACACTTCCTAATTTGGCAAGAAGACCATCAACAGAGATGAAGGGGCTTTACCCCCTTTCACGTGTTTGGGATGGCAATATATATTACAAAAAGGCTCGGAGGTAGGGTGGACTTAGCTGGTTTAATGGCAAGCATGGAACCGAACTGTGTTACAAACAATATCTACCCACCAACAACCCCCCGTGTCATATCTAGTTCCGCCTTACAGAACACCTCCCCTTAATAGTAAAGAACTTAATTTCAATATCAACAGTTCGGGGATATTATACGTTAACTCTATGAACACATTATTTTACAGCCCATGTATTACGTCCATCCGCTCCATGTCGATTATAAATCCAGACGCAATGGAGGGCGTGAAGCTCTGCCTGAGGATGTCTTTGTTCTGCCATTGTCTCTGGACACCTCAGCTGGAGCACGGCCTCAACTGTCGCCTCAAGTGTCCCTCTTCCATGTCGATGAAGTATGACCTTGGTGTCACTGCCTGATGAATGATGTAGCGACGACGTTGTTTGTCTTTCATCCGCTTCTCCGTTCGCTCAGCGGAGGTGGGGGAAGAAGGCACGACGGGAAACCTCTTAGTTGCTCCTTGCGATGTCTTTATTCAGAGGACCGAATCACAAAGAGGCAGAACGCCCGTAGGCTCACTGCTTATATAAAACACACAAGAAGTCCCTAGTAGATGATGTCACCAAACCAGCCCCAAGTGACACACATGTGGCATATTGCATCAGCCTACAACACGTGACCAAATCCTGTATACGGCTCGATAATTCTATTAATATGTGGGGTCACCACAAAGTAGAAGTACCAATATTTTTGTGTGGGGGAGTGCGATCGGCGCGTTGCTTAGCAACGACGGCGCGCGGTGTGATCAGCTCCGCCCCTACCCGCCGGCTTAAGGCAGCCGGGGGGGGAGGGTGGTGCAGGTGTGTTCCGCTGTATAGGCGAGACGCAGGAAGCAGGCGTGGGACGTGTGAAGGCGCTGCACGAGTGTGTCTGGGGCACGGACACACACGGAACGACACAATTTGGAGGAGTGTTGACTGATCGGTGTGGATAGTGTAGCGGGCTGGTTGCTGGCAGTGCTTAATTTGTCCCCCATCATACAACGCGGGGACTCAGAGTCGTACATGACAGAGGGGCGCTGGCGGCCCTGGTGTACCGTGAAGCTAGAAGGAAAGAATCACACTGAGACAAGAATTGTGTGCAACTACTTGAACATTGATGTGTACAGAAACACCACGGGTGGTGTGATGATTCCAGATTACTGTGAGTCGTTTTAGTTAAAACGCAGCCACGGAGTGGCGCAAGGCAGCGTCGTTTCATTTATTCATTTCTTTCTTAGTTATTGATTCCCCCTTTTACTCTCTGCCGTCCTCAGACTAGCTTCCATCGGAGTCTCCAATCCTCCCGGTTCTCCATACACCCGGCTAACTCCAAAGAGCTTCCAGCTCCCACATCCCTCTTGAGGATGTCCTCGTACGTCAGGACGGGACGTCCTCGTGATCGATGCCCATGTGCTGGCTCCCATAGTACCAGTCTGCTGCCTGGGAGCTCTGGATGTCTATGGCAATGGCCGGCCAGTCTCATCCTCCTCGCCGCTACCTTCTTGCTGAGCCTTGTCCGTACAGGTTATTGTTGGTTATGCGGGCGCTCCATTCCACATTTCGAACAGCTCTCAACATTCTGGTGTAGCACCCATCTAATGACATCTGCTGGGTGGGTGTCAGGCTCCAGCTTTCGCAGCCGTACAGGAAGACGGACTCAACAGTGGCGTGGAATAAGTTCAGTTTTATGTGTTGGGGTAGATTTGAGCACCACACTCTTGACATACCGTACAGGGCCCTCCACGGTAGCGCCTTCCTTAAGGTCTTGTTCTGTGGAGTTCATCCTGGAACCCGGGTATTTGAAGTCATTGACCTCTCGCAGAGTGTTGCCATCTGATGTTGTAATCGGCAGGTGGGTCTTGTGGAGGTTATAGGTCATTACCTCAGTCTTCTTTGCGTTCAGTCTGAGGCCAACCATAGCACATTCCACTTCCACTCTGTTCAGGAGTTCCTGTGCCTGCTCCATGTGGTCAGACAGCAGGCGAATGTCATCTGCATAGTCTAGGTCTGCTAGGGCTACAACAGGGATTCTTCGGGACCCGCTTGGTGTAATTGTGAACTCGAGGTCCTGCTCTCGCCTGTTGATTGCTTTCCTGAGTGCATAGTCCAGAACTATGATGAAGAGGAAGGGAGCGAGGGTGTCCCCCTGCTGCACCCCTGTTAGGATTTCAAACTCCTCACTGGTGCCATCTGGGGTTACTATCTTTGCTCTTGTGCCCCTGTACATGGCCTCTATTGACTTTTTGAAGTCAATGAAACATAGCACTGCTCTTAGGTTGTTCTTCTTCACCTCCTCAATGATTCTCTTTAAGGCTAGGATCTCCTTCCCATTCTGAAGCCATTTTGGTTGTTCCTCAGGTGTGGATCAATGGTATCTCTAATCCGGTTTAATATCATGCGGCTGTATGTCTTCGCTATGACACAGGTCAGGCTAATGCCACGATAATTGTCTGGCTTAGACAGATCTCCAGATTTGGGAACTGGGATGATATTAGACGGAGACATCGTCTTATTTCGAGATTTGGGAGAATTGCTCTCTTCCTCGGCTCTGTGTACTGTTGGGTGGGTGCCCAAGGAGATCCCTGAAGTGGGTAAACCAGGAGGTCACTCTCTCTTCTGGGCTACGGCCTGTCGGTTGTCCCTCTCTCGCCCTCTTATCTCGTTGATAACCTTCCATGATTCCTTGTATTTCTGTTCCCCGTGTTCTGCTTCCACCCGCTTCACATTCCTCCTTTTAGGCACCCATTTCCTGGTCGCCTCTTCGTTTGCAGAGAGGACCGCTCGTATGTGGTTGGTTCTCCCTCCGCTGTCAGCAGATGTAGGCGGGCTCTCACTTCCGCTGTATAGTTGGGCTGGAGTTCAGGGCTTCCTGCAAAGGCCTCCCAGTCTGGGCGGGTCTTTGGGGCGCTCTTGGGAACCCTCAAGCTCAGCCTTGTAGCTACTACGCGGTGATCTGAGCCTACAGAGTGGAATGAACTGTAGGATTCTGCATTTAGGATGGACTTCCTCCATTTCCTCCTTAGTAATATATAGTCCAGTTGACACTGCATACGGGTGGCTCGGTCTTGAAATGTCCATCTCTTGCCCATCCTTTTTTGGAACAGGGTGTTGGCGGCCAGGAGGTCATGTTCCGTGAGGAGGGTCGCCAGTTGTTCTCCGTTGTGGTTGGTATTGTCGTGATATGTGAAAGATGCGTCTTCCGGTCCTGTTCTTGCATGGAAGGCCCCTAGGATTATTAAGAAGTTGTGAGCGGGCACATGGTGGATCGCTGTTCTTAGTAGAAACGTTGATCATAGTAGAAACTTTCCACGTCCTCAATCGGTGCCACGTTGGTGGGAGAGTACACACTCATGACTGTTGTTACTGGGTTTCCCTCAAAATCGGCACTAAGGATCCTGTTGGTGTATGGATGCACCCTACGGAGGAGGGCCTTTCGTGCTCGGGAGTCCAATGCCACCTGTTGCTGCCTGGGCCTCATTACGCCATGCATATGAGGTGATGAACGTGCACCCCCCCACTGTGCGATAGTTAATTGGCTGGTTCGTGTGCACTCTCCTATGTTCCTGGACTGCCAGGATCTCCACTCCCTTTTCCTTGGCACAGTGTGCCAGTTCTTCCAACCTCGCCTCTTCCCTCACTGTGTTTGCGTTGTAGGTGGCCATGATGCATGGTCTCCTACAGCGCAGCGCAGGAGTGCATTGGACAGTGCTCTGTGGTCAGACTGAGCCCTCCCTCCCCGGGGGAGAGGGTTTGGGGTCCAGTCATCATAGTGCCTTCTCGAGGGAGGACCAGCGCCACCGTTCGCTGCCTGGCTCTTGTGGACTCCCGCCGCTGGAAGTATAGGATTATCAGTGTCTTGTGTCTCCATGGTAAGCTATACTTTGCACATTAGTGATGACTGGGGACGCAACTCCTCAAAGCCATACTCTGGCCGTATCAGGCTTGAAGCCTTCATCCGCCCTTGCTGCACACCTTCAGATGGTCTACGGAGAGGAGCCAGGTGTGAGCAATGCCTTTGGTTTTTGTTCGGAGTGACCTTCTCCTAGACGGGTTGCCTACCACGGCGGAGCACCATCTGCCCACTATTTAGCCAGGGTGTGCCCACTGTGTGGGCCTGCACTCCGCGTCTATGGGGCCCACTGCTGCTCCCCAATCCCCTACAGTTTAGCCTGGAACTGCATAGTCCCAGTTACTGTGTGTGGCCGCTGGGAGGCACTGCAAGGGTCTTGGTGGTGGAGAGGCTCTGTACCAGCAGGAGGAGGCTTACGCTCTCGGCTCCTCTTTTCACCCCCCATTAAGGGTGGCTAGCCAGCGGCAGTAGCTAGAAGCAAAGCATAGCAAGCAGAGGCGACATGCAGCATGCACAAAGCACAAGCGTAAGCTACACAGACTACTGCTACTATGCATGCACTACTGCACAAGGCGCATCACATCACACGCACCCTGTGTGCAAACACACTCTGTGTGTAAGCTCACTCACACACCGTGGGGAACTAAAAGGGGTCCCACTAAGTGAACTTCCCCTCACCCCTTTTGGTTACGTTTCTCCTTTCTCCCTTTTTAAGTTCAGCAAATAAATAAATGAATAAATAAAATAAACTTTAGTTAGGACACCAGTGCAACCGAAATTAGCCCCAGCACGGCCCCGGGGAGGAGGAGGGAAGTTGCCCGCCAGCGACCCCACCTGCCCCGCTCTAAAACTAACTGAGCCAGGACAGGGTAGTCGCCTCGGCCCGGCTTTAGTACTATGTAGAAACTGTGCCTGTAGTGAGAAGTGTCTGTGTTTTGTTTGCTTTGCATGTGAATATAGCTTACTTGCAGTGTGATTTTATTGTTATTTCTCACTCGGCGCACTGCATTGTAGACCAGCAGGGTGTATTTTGTTTGCTCTGATTTTGTTTTGCTTTTCCTTGTTTGATATCTTTAGTACGAGACGCAACCCACGCCCGTTGCGCTGAGAACAGGGGATGGGGGGGTGTGCCCAGCTCCTTGTCCCGGGGCCTGCTGAGCCACCAGACTTCTCATTACCAACTGAAGCTAAATGAACTGTTGAACTGGCTGTGCCGTGTCTTTGTCTGTCTGCACCCAGCCCGCCTACACAGGCTGACCTGAGTAGTGCTGGTCCTTTACATTTGTTAAAAATTTAAAAAGTCATCAGAGAAAAATGTACTTCTAAAAGTACAAATACTTGAAAATTCTACTTGAGTACAATACTTAAGTATTTCTATTTCATTCGTTGCCATCTCTGGTCTCTCATTAGTTGTTCTCTCAACTCGCCGAATTCAGTGTTCAGCCAGTGTGTGGACGGCTGTTGAACGACTCCACACTTTCAGCGGGTTCCTGGTTCCTCTTATTAAAGCATGCTCGCTCGTATATGACGTTGCACTTGTTGACGCAATGTGCAGTAAATGCCTGCGTGACGAGTCTGTACGACTTTGTGTCGGTCAGTGGTAACACATTCAATATGTCATCGGTGTCATCTCCTGCCGCATTCATAAACACATTCATCTGGAATTCTGCCGATTGCTTTTCCAACTCCGAGGCAATTCTGTAGCGTTCAATCTCTTCAGCCACCACTGCCATTCATTCCCTTTAATGAAGTCGAACTTGCCTGGTGGCGTCACTTGAGGTGGTGCAAACTTTGTGCCGTCTTCGCCCATAGTTCTTTTTATTTTTTTCTCTCTCTCTCTTCAAGTTAATTCACGTCCTTCAGTGAATCGGGGCTTCTGTCCATGGAATGTAACTGCCTGTTACATGGTAATATATATTAGAGAAAGCTCGGAGGTATGGTGGACTGAACAGGTTTAATGGCAAGCATGGAAGCAATCAATATCTACCCACCAACAACCCTTCGGGTCATATCTAGCTCCGCCTTACAGAACACAGACTGGTGGGAAAACCAAACCACACCCACAAGGAAGTGATAAAGCTGCGGTGTCACCATGCCAACTGGACACCACTCCTGAAGAAGGTTGCAGAATTGTGAACAAAATTGTTGAGGTATTTAAACCTTATTCCTGTCTTCTTTTTTTTTTCCAAACATTTTTTATTGCAAAGTTTTCCAAATGTTATGACGGAGAGACAAAACAAAAAAACAAAAACATAAAACAAAAAACAAAGACAATACAGCAGCAACAATCACGGTGTCCTCAGTCCATTAAGGTAGTCCAGCACCGGTCTCCATGACTTGTCGAACACCTTGAAAAATATGCGGTAAAAGATAGAAACAGCTCTAATTTTAAGTGTATCTTCCAGGCCAGGGTTTGGGGAATACTAGTAAAGGTGTTTAGATGTGTTTTAATAAAATTTCTTATTTGCAAATAACAGAAAAATGTGAGCTAGGCAGATTGTGTCTGTCTTTCAGTTGGTCAAATGACATCAAGTGGCTGTCGCGGTAGAGATCGCCTAGAGACCTCACTCCCATTTCCAACCACTGGAAAATGTCATGCTTTTTTCAAAAATGGCACTTTTTGAAAAAAGCATGACATTTCTACCACGGCTAGTACATACCATATTGTTTATTTTCAGATGTGGAGGTATTTCTGATTTGACCCCTGAGGCCCGGGAGAGGTCAAAATGGCTGCCATCCAGCATGTCAGCAGTGAAGCCATCATCGCCAGCCTGTCCGACAAAATTAAAAAACACTCCAGACCCCCAAAAAACTACAAAAAAGGAAAAACCTACCATGGTTTAATAACAATTTAAAGGAAATCATGAAAAAACGGGACCTGGCCCTAAAAAAATATATCAAAACCAAAAGACAATCGGACCACCTTCACTTCAAATCGCTAAGAAATAAAACAATCGCAGCTTTTAGGTCAGCCAAAGCAAACTACTTCCTGACGCTAATTCATACAGCCAAGGGAAACAGTAGACTGCTCTGGAAACAAATAGATAACCTCTCAGGCAAACCTGCCAAAAGCAGCAATAATTTGCAGCTAAATATTGATGGCGAGCTCATCACAGACAGCATCACTATCGCCAACTCCTTCAACAAACATTTCCTCAACATCAGCCCAACATCTAGCAGTTCCGCAATATTTGCAGAGCCCAGTTTCCACTCGCCACCATTTGAGCTTAAACAAATCATGCAATTAGAGACACTAAATTGCATTTCCTCCCTCTCTAACTTCAAAGCTAAAGATGTATATGGCATCAATGCTGATTTACTCAAACGCAAACTAGTTTTTGTGTCCCCCCTGACATCACTTATCAATAAATCTTTTGTCAACATTTTCCCGGACTCGCTAAAGAAAAGCGTTGTCACTCCCATTTTCAAATCCGGAAACCCACAGGAAGTGAATAATTATAGACCAATCAGCATTCTACCGACCCTCTCTAAAGTAATTGAAAAAACAGTAGCAAAACAACTAACTAGTCATATAGAAGCATCACAACTGTTGCACCCCCTCCAGTTCGGATTCAGGCCTAAATACTCCACCGAATCAGCATGCTGCCATCTAGTGGAACTCATCAAGAAACATCTTGACAACGGACTAAAAGTAGGCGCCATCTTCCTAGACCTAAGGAAAGCATTTGACACCGTCAACCACAGCACTCTAATCGAAAAGCTTAAATTGTTTAACATATCCAGCAGTACACGTGAGTGGCTCGCCTCATATCTAAACAATCGTACCCAAAGTGTGAACATAAATGGCAGCAAGTCATCTCAGGGAAAATGCACCATGGGCGTAGGGTAATATGGGCTTTGAAAATATGTACACATGTACACAAATCACAGAACCTGTATTATTATTTATACAATTTTTACTGTCATTCTGATTTATCTTTTCTGACGTAAAAGAAACGCCCTTAGCTCCATATTTGGAAAAGCGGTGTCCCCGAACCTCCCTAGACCGCCCCGGAATAGAGCCATTCCCCATAATGGTGAATTCAAAAGTCCCGTCATTCACGGCAATAGAATGACGTCACACACATATACAGACAATATGGTTGGGCATTAGCCGTGAATGTCAGTACTCGTTAATATAAGTTATCCGTATGTTATCGAAAGGTTATATACAAGGTACTAACACGTTATGTATGAATGCAGTATAGGGCTGCAGTGTTATTTTTCAAGTGGATAGGTTTAGTCGGCAACTGGGTTGAAGAGATCGGGGGTAGACATTGCAGACAAGTCGACGAGCGTAGTCGAACTCGCAGACGCAGCGCCACTAACATGAATGGGGTCGCGTTAGGTGCGGTGTCCATAACCACT
>OMKY01207701.1:0-12980 GCA_900302395.1 Bregmaceros cantori
ACAGTCCCCCCCCCAACCCGTCCCATCATTCCATCCCCTCCGTGTAGTCCTCATTCCGCTATGCTTGATATGTATCGAGTAGGATTGTTTTCTTTATGGTTTTGCTATTATTAATCAGGCTCAGAACATTCTAGAGCTGTTCTGGGATGACTAAGAGCACGCTAGAGACGACCCCCCCCCTACACACCTAACCTCCCACAACAAACATTGCATCTCTCTCTCTCTCTCTCGCTCTCTCTCTCTCTCTCTGTGTGTCTCTCTCTCTGTCGCTCTCTCCCTCTCCTGGTGGCTTTATAGTACCACTAAAGCACACCCCGTGGAAATGGCCTAATGGCTGGCTGCCAACTCCACAATGGGGCACAGCTGGCACTGGATATGGGTGTATGCACTCCTCGGTTAGTGTTGAATACATTCACAAACAATCTGACATGCACATACATACACACACACACACACACACACACACACACACACACACATGTGCACACACTCATGCAAATGATAATGTGTGTAGCATGCAGGCGTTGCACGGACGCACGCTTGCACACACACACACACACACACACACACACACAAATGTGCCAGGTCCATGCACGTTCGTATGCCTGCGTCCACACACATAGGTATGTCTGAGCTAGTGACCTTGATCCAAGGGGGAATCAATTACGGGCTCTTATCAATCTATCGGACCGCCATTGGACCGCTGGCCACCTCATCCATCAACCACCCCCCCACTCTGCCCTCCCACACACACACACATACACACAAATGCCAATGTTGGCAGTCACAACTTATACCATACATAGTACATCTTTGCTGAATGAATGTCCAAAAGCTAATAGCTTATCTCCTGTACATCTACAGTCTGCCACAATCAGGGCCAGAACAAATGCACACACTACACAGTGGTACAGGGGTTAGCACTACTACCTCACACCAAGAAGGTACGGCGTTCGAATCTCAGCCCGTCAGGAGTCTCTGTGGAGTTTGCATGCTATCCCCGTGTCTGTGTGGGCACTCAGTTGCTCCACCAGCAAAAGCTTCTTCTAGTTCACCTGCTCCTGGTTAAGGCACTGGCAGAGAATCTGGAGTTGGCTCACCACACTTGTATGTAAGCGTGATTCGGCGCCTTTAACTCACCTTCATGGGCAGCATGGTACAGTTAGGATTGCCATGGGAACTTTGTGTGCACTGTTTTTGTTGTCACCAATGGTTTCAGCACATGCATCATTTTAGCATATAGTTGTTGTGCTCCAGAGAGTTATGATGCTAGTCTGCGTATAGTAGCACTCACTTTGTTACACAACAACAGCTTTAACCAAGCAGGGTAGCTTATTCCTTTTTGGCATTATCCAGTTTAACAGCAGCCATTCAATTCAGGAAAATCCACAAGACAATCGAAATCACTGATCAGGTCACTTTATAACACTTTTAAAATGTACTGCATATATGCATTGGTCAGTTCCCTGTACATGCAAACCTGACCATGTCTGCGTGCGTGTGTGCATGCACGACTGTGGGTTTGGCTCTTTTCAAAATGACAAAATTGTTCTTTTGGCTACATGTTGTTACACCATTCCGAGCTCCGGTAAGACAGGCTCTGTGCAAAAGTGGTTTGTGGGTGGAGTTCAACTGCGATCAATAAAAACAATTAATTGTGGACATCTTGCTCAAATCTACAAACTACGTTTTGGTCAACACCGGATAGCTAATAAGTTGATCAAAATAAGAGAAAAAGAGAAAGGACTAGGAACGACCCATTCATTGAATTGTATTATCTTGTTTTTCCTTTCATTTTAAAATGAAAGGAATGTCAACACACCACAAGCAAATAAACCCTTGCTTTCACAAAATAACATGTAGTCTGGGCTTCTCTGTGGCAAGGAGAGAGTTAATACTCTGTAGACACACAGATGAGGAGCCCGATATGCTGGATGGAAACATGTAGTATTTGAAATAGCATCTGAAGGAGGTTCCAAGTAGCGCTGTTCTGCAGTATAAGGTGTGGAAAGTGGCATCCCACATTCGCATGTGAAGGTGGGACCTCTTAGCCACTAATGTTGCCACAGTTACTTGTAAAAAATAATCTGACGACTGATTATGAGCTACACTTTCCAAAAGTAACCAGGTTAGTTTAAGGACTACTTTATTTGAAAAGTTACAAAGTAAGTAAGTAAGTACATAATTACATTTACTTCCTTTTAGTTACAAAAACAAATAAAACTTTGTGGTCCGTGGACCGCATCGCCGCACCTCGCTCCAACCATAAGGATTACAGACACACTCGGACAGTGGTTGGTTTCAGGAAAGTGGCATGTGTGTTCCCTTCCTGTCGCTCTGATCATAGACTGGGCTCCATCAACGATAGAGATGGGATAGCAGAGCTTCAAAGATGACTAAGCACAACTGAGAGATGACAGTTTTGCTACGTCTGGAACAAGGCTTTTCCATGCTGAAGTGCGGGGACTGCATTTCCTTTTTGAACATTTGTAGCTAAGTTGATTGTGCCAAGTAACTTCAGGGCAGTTAGGCCTCTGTATGTTATCTACCTGTTTTTGACAATCGCAGTTCACTGAGCTTATGACGATTTAATTAGGGCGGATTGCCGTGACGTAGGCAGCTTTTTGCAGCTTCCTGATGTGGGACAGTCAGTTGTAGTTTCACTGACGTTCATTAGTTTAGGGAGGAGGTAGGTGTCCCACATTAGGAAGTGGCCCACTTTAGGGCAATCCACCCTACTGAAAAATATAACATCATTAAATGAGTTGTTAACCCAACCCCTTTCTCTTGGTCATTTAGATCAGACAGTGCAATACCACTATGGATATATTATAATTGGGCTGTTCCTAAACTGACATGTAACATGGTGAGATTGTCACAGGACAAATGTTATCTTGGTACCAATTGGGACGCACAGAAGGAAAAGTCTCTGTGACAAGGACACGCAGCCTAATAACATGTGATGCATGAGCACCGCTACTAATACATTAAGTGCGAAAGCCGGTGTTCGCAATGGCTGCGATGTGTGAGCAAGGCGACCTGACAAGGCTCATGAACGTGCAGGTGACAACGTGTTCGCGAATGAATTTGACAAGGTTTTACACACATTGGTGTACAGACAGTCTACACGACAAGCTACCTGCTCATGTCCCATGTAATGATTCATGGCTTCAGACATGCAAAAATGTATGATAATCCACACTGGCATATACACTCGCGTACACACCCACATCGCAAATATATAATAAAATATAATGCACTAGTATGATAGTACATATATGCAGTATTAGGAAACGCAGCAGACACATACACACAAACTACAAAAATTAACACACAAACAGAAACACAGATGCACACATGCAAACACACATGTCGACACGCGCACGCACACACACACACATCTGATGAGTCAAACTCCCCATCTCAGACTAATCAGTTGACTGCACTAATTGCAAATGCAAATATGCAAATTTATATTAATTAATTACTTCACTAATTAGTTCTCTTGTCTTTTCAGGTAATAAATCACTGTGTGCTTGAGAAAAAAAAAGGTTGGTAGCGAGTGAGAGGACGCGGTGCTTTTGTCTCCTGGAGAGTTTCTGCTTTCACGGCTTGAACCAGAGAACTGTGACTTTAACCTGACAGCTGTAGACGGGAGCTGAGAATTCTCTTTGTCTGTCTTAATCTCTCTCTCACCCTCGTCCCGTATCCCCCATGTCTCACTGACTGACACGTTCCCTCTCCCCCCTTTTCTGCTCCTCTCCTCTTAATGTCTCTCTCACTCTATACGTCTCTCTCTCTCTCTCTCTCTCTCTCTCTCTCTCAATCCCCCTCTCTCTCCATCTCTCTCTAGCTCCCATCCTGCCCCTCTCCCTCACCGACGGAGATCTCTTTCACCTAATTACATGTATTAATTCTCCTAATGAATACATATGTAATTGATCTTTTGCAACGCGCACCTCCTGAATCTTTTCTAAAAAGGTATAAAGGCAGCGTTAATATAAACGGACAGATAAATATAGCTGCTAAATCTGTCCCTGTCTTCTTCAGGGGAAAAAAGGGATGTTAGTAGGAGTTGGAGCAATAACTCTTTTGTCTTCGAGAGAGTTTCTACTTTTGCAGCATGTGTAGTGCGATTGTAACCTGGCACCTGTCAAACTATCCTTTTTTTGCATCCATTTCTTCCGCCTCCACATTTCTCCCACTCTCTCTGCTGTCAAAAGGCGTGCCTACCACTTTTTCTTGCTACCATTTCCCTCACCACATTCTTTCTTGCCCACACCATCCCTGCACCCTACACTTCCTTTTGGAGCCAATACAAGCACCTTCAGTTTTGGAATCCCTAATTAATCCATGGAAATGATCTTTAACATATCCTCACCTGCTGAAGTCTCCTCTGTGTTACTGTGTTAATGTGAAGGAGGGCTGTGGTAAACATAGCGTCGGTTGGCTATAATCGGCGACCGCCAGTCTGCTTTTTAAATTATCACATTATCAGCTATTACCGGCACGGTGTGAGGTGCAAAGCCACGCTGCAGCGAATGTGCTACCGCACGCACCTCTGCCGAAAGTGTTTCACTGTCTGTGTCAGCAGTTATGCCACTTAAAGAGAGGTGTGAGGTTAACGCTGAGTTCACAGCACAGTCGCAAGATAACAACTAACATTAGTACAAGTTATAGCCTCAGTGGTCTTTATGAATGGTCTTCAAACTTTCTTGCTCCACATACCGGTAAGGTATGGTGGAAAGGGGTCAAAGAAGGGGGAGCACAACTGTGTGAAATCTGTTGGTGGGGGGAAGCAATTCCACGGCTCACTGCGCCAGTGTGGGAAACATGTGTTTTACAGTGCTCTGCTTTTCTGACTGAGAAAACTGCGAAGCCCAATTGTTATAATTTTGTTGTGTGTGTTATGGTTTATACAAAGATTAGAAGCACTCAGAGATTGCAAACCTGCGCCGTAGTGGCACAAAAAAATAGTACTTCTAGTGGTAGCAGTATGTGTGGCAACCTCTTATCAATGCAATTGCTCGTAGAGTAGCGCAATTGCGATTGACGCCACCGGCAAACATGCTCAGCACAAGCTAAATACACTACAGAGCGACACAGAAGTCTGTTCACGTGACCGCGGTAAGCAGTCAGCGATCTATTAGTAAGTTGGTGATTATGTATGATTATGTTACTTATCGGCTACAGAAATGCACCAAAAGTTAATCAATTGTTCTGTGTGTCATTTTCAACAACTGTACAAAATTTCATCCAGATCCATGCACGTTTTCAGTTATTTCTCGGGACAGACAGACAAACCAACCAACCAATGTGACCAAAAACATACGCAGCCCCGGCGCAGGTAAAAAAAAACATATGCAGATGAGCCAAGGGACAAATTGATATTTACAAAATTATGTTTTCTCTTGAGCACAACAGCAAAGGAAGACAGTACAAATGATGGCAAAAAAGTTTAAACCTGTACCAAATGCATGACTTCATTAAAAGTTGTTTGGATATGAAGGGTCAAACCAGGACACAAGGCGAGACGCTAAGTCAACCCACCAGAGTGCCCCTGGGCTGACACTGTGTTAGTTGTTAACATTACTAAACTGCTGATGAGAGGCAGCTGCAGGTGTGTGGCACAGCAACAATCCCTCCCAATGTGTGCAACACAATGTTAAAAGAGTTGTTTCATTGATTTCCACACGACTGAGCAGAGAAGGTCGTAATCCTCGAATAGCATTTGATAATTTAATATTTACTTAATTATACTGAATAATAGTTGTATATTCATTGACTAATATACTATAATTTAATTTATAGTTCTGATTTAATTACTAAAGTGGACAAGTTATTTTTTTAGAAGAAAAACATTCGTAACATATTATTTGTCATCTGTTCAACTGATAATAGAGCCTGAAATCACACTGAAGTAGATACGAATTTTTCTTTTTAGATCGGCAAGTTATTTGTTGAAATAATTTGATCAATGTTGATCAAATTTTAGACTGCTTGAAATAATGTTTTACACAATTACAGCGCAAATAAAGTAATTAATATTTGGTTGTTCCGTCTTTAATTCAGTCAATTTGCAGTTAATAAGGAATCATTTGTTAGTCTGAAACGGCTTCTTTATTTCACTGTTGAGTGCACTATATATCTAACTTGTTATTAGTAAGTAGGGAGTTGTGAATGAGTAGTTGATTGTGCCAATTGATTTCATGCAGTGCTGCCACAGATACAGTATCCCTAACTAAGGTGGATTACTTTAGTTGCTTTTGGTTATAGTCAAATTATGTGCCAAGTGCCATAACAATGAAGCATTATCAACAACACCACATTGGCAGGTAAGCTAAAGCTGTGGTGTTATCAGTTTGGGCTGCAACCCAGGCTGCTATGAGGTTTCAATCAGCCATGCCTCATCAATCATTTAGAAAGGCTAGTTAAGATATATACGTGAGGATATGGCTAGGACTTCCAAAGAGCAGTGTTGGGGCCCTGTCATTGCCCATCTAGTCTGGTGGAGGATTTTAAGTGTGTGAAGGTGAGGCTGGACATGTCCCTTGCTGACTCTCGGGACCCTTTGGTGACCGGTGCAGTGCCCCAGCAATTGGGAGCGGGTGGACCCCTAGCACAGCAGTGATACAGGCCACGTCTGTCATCCTGCACCGGCACATTGTGGGCCATGTCCAACAAGGAAGAGCAGGGTTTGGCTTAGGAACTAGGACACCACTCTGGCAGAAGGCTACAACCGCAGAATGGCGCACCTTGGTGCTGAAGGAGCTATTCCGGCAGAAGTAGCTAGCAGACGCTCCAAGGCTGTGGTACAAGCCAAACAGGGCCGCTGGATGAGGTGGGAGGAGGTAGAGAAAAAGAATCTCAGCTGGAGTGGACTCTGGGGCATGGAGTACAACCGGCTCAGTTTCATAATCCGATCCACGTATGTGCCCAACCTGCTCCCACTAATCTGCACCTGTGGCTTGAAAAAGATACATTTTGCTCTTTGTGTACAACCCCATCAACACTCAAGCAGATACCGGTTGGCTGGTAGACTAGCGTCACTCAAGGCAGATACACTTGGAGAGATAACAAACCTCGCAAGTGTTTGGCCGAACAACTTGAGTGCAAGAGAGCAGCAATGAACAGCAAGCATGTCAGAGCCCAGAGTGTTCTTTCATTTATTATAATAGTGTTTGATTCTCATCCTTTTGTCATCGTTTAGAGTTTAGAGTATGCATCCACTAGGCAGAGTAATGTTTTTATGCAGCTTTTTTGTTGTTGCTTAATCTTAAAATAAATAATCCCATAATCCTATGATATGAATCAGATAGTATGTGACCATGGAATCTTTATGTGAGAAAATATCACAATTAAGAAAGAAAATAAAGAACAGCCTTTGAGCTTTTGGCTTCTGATCGCACAGTACTCTGAGGCTGAAGACCCAAGAGTAGGCGATATTCCATTGGATATGAATGCCAGACCGCTGGCTGGTGCCGTGATTTAATGTCGGTATGTCCGCTACAAGTTGGGGCGTTCAAAGGGTACTATTAGTAATTGCTCACTCGTCTCTCCACAGAGATGGCACTCATGCATTATTGGTACAATAACTGATACAACTCCTGTCGCTTAGTTCTGTTGCCAGAACAGCTTGAAGATCACAACCCGCGTCGTCGTTTTCAAACATTTTGGAAGGCGTCTTTAGATTTTTCCATCATCCGGCCCCGACATTAAGGTTGCCATATAAACGGAAGGAACCTTTCATGAAACATTTATTTTTTTCATTTTTCCTTGCAATCGTATAAACGGCCCCTGATGCTTGTTCTAAACAGCACTTACAAAAACATTTTTATTGTTTAATTTGATTATTACAACCGTGTAAGGTAGTTGAGACAGGTGAGGTGATCTGATTACCACTTTTAATTAGTAACTTAACTCTAAGAGGTTTTTAACCTCCTTCTCCCACTTTAGAGTAGAGGCGTATGTGTGAGTGAGCTGACAATAGAGAGAGATGCTCTCCTGTAGTGCATCATTAACAAGTGAGTAAACGGCGTAACACTTCAACGCCTGGAACACACAGAGCCCTTCTCCTGTTCCCACACTTTCAACCCACAAACGTCTGTCGAGACTGTCACTTCAACACTCGGAGGCCACAGTCCATGAGAATGTTCCAAAAATCTTTTCACACTTGCATAATAATGTCACACGTTAACTCAACACAAACCATTGTCATGACATTAACTTGAAGCACTTTCTGATCAGCACAGGTCAATGTGATTCATTTTGTCTTTCTGTGAAATATATTTAAATGTTTGTTAACGTTGTTTTATGTGAAAGACAATGTAATATTCTCGATTATTTTGCTAACTTCTGATAACTCTGCAGCTTCAGATCCACACGGTTTCAAAATGTGGTTGAGGGAGGAAGTCTCTCAAAATCCATGCTCAGCTGAACACCTGTCAGAACCAAATGGATTGTGAGGGTGTGCTCGGGATCCCACCTCCATGAGAGCTCTTGAACCAGTTCTAGGGGAGGGGGGGCATTGAGTCAAAATGGGCCATGTTCTGTACCTCCATTTTTGGGCTAAAGTCAAGGTAAAGCCAAGGTAAAAATGTGAAAAATAACATTATTCACTCATGACTTTGGGTTGGGCTAAAAAAGGTTCTGGACAGGGGTCTCAGTAGGAGGAAGCAGTGCTCTGTCAATACAGTGTATAGTGTAAATAGGGTGCTGATGACCTCAAGTCAGTATTTTGTAAATGAGTGGAGGGAATACTTTGAGGACGTCAACACATCTTCTGAAGAGTAACTAGGGTCTGGGTGCTTGGAATTGGCCTCTCCATCTCTGGGGCTGAAGTTGACGAGATAGTTAAAAAGTCCCCAGGGATGGATGAGATCCGGGCAGACTTTCAGAAGGTCCTGGATGTTGTGGGGCTTGACACGCCTCTACAACATTGTATGGACAATAGGAGCAGTGCCTTTTGATTAGCAGATCAGGGTGGTGGTTCCTCTTTGCATGCAATTGCGCACTGTCACTGAGTGTGTGTATGTATGTGTATGCCCTTGTATATATGCATCTGTTTACGCGAGTTCATATGTCAGATGTTGTAGTCTGAATATAACACTGGCATTCCATTTAAAACTCACAATGAGGCTATTAGGAAAGATATCTGTTTGGCTCTGTTGATGCCTTGGTGAGTCACGGACATGGAACAATTCAAATCAGTACCCGAAATCAGTTGACCAGAATGCAGATGTGGTAGCTGTATATCGGTTTTGTTTGGGTTGCTTGCCTTTGCTTCTTTTAGCTTTAGAACTCTGCTAGAATGCATGACAATACATGTTGATGTAAGCTGGGCAGTACAAATCAATAACAAAACATTAATTCCATCCATGCATTGCAATGTATGTTAAGTAGAATATAAAGTCGACAGAAGATTGATTCTGTAAAGTGTAAAAAAAAAAAACCATGCCCAGTTTTGTACTTGTTTCTTCTCACAACATCAACATATTTTCTCTCCCCATGTATATAGCCCACGGAAGCAGAAGAAGCGTGCCACTACTGAGACTCTTGCAGTCGTAGTGAGTGCACAGTGCAATGGCGGGCTAATCTGGGAGAAAGATCGAGAGTAGCAGGCAAGAGGCAGGTGTGGAGCCCCCTGCAGGCAATGGCATATACAGCTCTGAGGTGTCAGTGTGTCAACATACCCCGCAGGTAGCCAGCCTGTTACTCCCTGTTACTACCAACTCCACCTGCCGCTGTTGATGGTGGTGGGGGTGGAGGCACCTGCGGTGTTCCAATTCTTCTACCGAGGTGTACTCTACTTGAGTGCACTATGTTCACTGCACACAACATGGATAGTGTGCAAATTTTGATTTTAAGTAATATGTGCTGTTCCAATTGGAATGTCCACACTGCCCACCACAATATCACCCATTTTTGCGAATTAAAAGAAAAAAAAGAAATGGACGTTGGTCTGTGACCTTGCACAATAAACAAAATAGGATACTGATGAAAACGTAGATTTATACAGTGCAGCCGCCACAACGGTGCCTGTTTAAACCACGCCCTGGAAATGTAGCCAGTGTGATCCAGCATCGAGGCCTTTTGACCTTTGGAAGTTCACCATCCGGATACTTGCGGCACACTTAAATTTGCTACCTTTGACTTGAAACAAGGTGGCTTGCACTCTTCCCGTATTATAGTATTAGCCATTAACTTTTTCATAACATCATAACTGAGCATGACAACATACAATGTAATTAATTTGATACTGTAAAGAAGGGTATACATTCTACTTTCTAGCAAAATTAATACACATTTCTAAGTAGGTGTTTTCTGTAAGATGTTTGTGGAAGTCTGTGGGGATGAAAACGTTTACTAAAAATTAGAATCGGAATGTATGTTAATCGTCATGTTTGCAAGTAATATACACACATGGAATTAGGGTTCAGACACAGTCAAGCCTTCGTTGAATACATAATTAGAATCATTATTGCCTGATTGTGGATACACACAGACAAGGAATTCCTCTGTTCTCCTTGAACAATGTTAAATCAGTTAGCTCTATGGAACACACAGCTAGCTCATACTATATAAGTGATTATCTGGCAGAGCAACAATGCTACCAGTGGTAGATCCTCGAATCAAAGTGCTCCTTTTCTGCTGTCCAATCAATCCGATTTTTGAGTTAGGTGGCGTATTTTAGAGCCAACCATTTCACCACTAACAAATGTACATTGATATCTAAAGGTCCTTTCGAAATATTTCGAAATTATATCTGAGAACAACAACGTATAATGTTCAGAAGATGATCTCTGCTCTCTATGAAGAACTGTGATTACAAGTTTTCTAAAAATATGTCTCTGGCCATCTTTGGTAGTAAGAATATGTTTTCTGTAGGACATCTATGGTATTTCATTGTTTTTGTTGAAAGTTAAGAACGCTTTGAATCGCATCGGCATTCATCGAAATACTTTACAGCAAACCACTGAAGACAAGATGCTTGCATTAGAGACTGATTTTCCAGTCCCGCACCCGCCCGCTCCCGCAGTGTTCAGTCCCGCTCCCGCCCGCAACTATAATAGTTTGTCCCGCTCCTGCCCGCAACTCCCGCAGGATTCCGATTTCCGAGTTCTGACGTTCGCCTATTGCCCAAAGCCGACCCTGTTCCGATCTATTCCCAGATAGTATCCGATTCAAATAGGTCGAAGAGAAGCCGCATGTCGGCGGACACTCGCGGAGCTAAAATAATTATATTATAAATCTATTAATAATAATATCGACCACGGCGTTATTAATTCTTCCCAAATGGAGAGAGGGAGATAGGACGTCGCAGAGCGGGTGGCCGTGTGCGTGGGTCGCTACCCCGGTCCCGTCTACCGGAGCTCACAGCATGGCAGCGGGCCACTTTTATTATTTCATCTCCCACGGTCGTCTCGGGGGCGAGACAGCTGTCACTCGTCACCGTCAGCTGCCTCGCCGCCTTGCGGTGCGAGAATGATTCGCGCCGCAAGCCGCAAGGCACGTTTTTAGTTTGTGGGACTGCAGCTTATTTCCGCTCCCGCCCGCACCCGCACTCTGCTCTCTGCGTCCCGCCCACACCCGCAATGAGCTTTCAATATTTGTCTCGCGTCGCAGTGCTTTGCGTTGGGTCCTGCGGGACTCCCGCGGAAGTGCAGGGCTCTAGCTTGCATCTTGCAGTCAGGCAATTGAACGCTGATGTGACTTTGAACTTTATTGTCCAGTCCATAATAACTCAGCCCACCTGGCCTGCCAAGAGGAAACCCTTTTAGACAATTTGCGTCCATCCAACAAACAAACTTGAGTGGGAGTTGAAAGGTCAACTGTCTTGACACCAAATTACTGCTACAGTGGCAGCATCGATCAAGGACAATTGACAGCCCGAATCAATCAGAGCACCAAAATTGTGCTTACAAAAATCCATGAAAAAGCCACAGAAACGCTCATTGCCTTTCCTAGGAAGAGAGTGGGTCTTGGGTTTAAATTCTCTGGACACTTGACCATCCATTGTCCAGGTTGCTAAAATGCAAACAGCGCGCTCAAGGTTGAGGTCATGGTTTCCAAACACGAGCCACCTCCACAGGCTCATTTCGGGTAATAACTGGCTTAGGCGGTACAACTCTCAGTCTCGTATCTGCGATTTCTCTGAACCCTTGGCTCTTCAAGTGAAGACGCCTCGCGATCTTGGTGAGATCAAGCAAATCGCTGAAAGACATGGGATGGAAGATTCTTAAAAAATTCACAGACATTACAAGCGCCCATTTTAGAATCATCAGTAACGTTGCACCTAGCTGCCAAACATGAAATGCAACCGCAAACTCCTCCACTGTACGATCTCCTCTCTTCAACCGATTAAGCTTGATAGACACTAGGTTTACGTGTCAAAACCTTGAGAAACGTGTCTTGACAAACGCAATAGAAGTGTTAACTCCTATTCTGCTCAGAGGACATCTATCGGACTCCACCTCAGGAACAGTGCGATTGGAAAACAAAACATCATCAATAGAGACAAAAACAAGGAGCAACCTAGTGCCCCCCTTTCCCCCAACTATTTCTGGATAGGGCATCGGCTACCATGTTCTCCTTGCGCTGAATGTGTGATATGCGCAGGTCGAACGGCTGCAAACAAAATATACTATGTAACACCCCTGTAGGGTTCTGGCTTGGGTTCATAAGCCAATTTACCGCACCAAACTGTTTCCCTTCTCTGTTCACCTGAGCAGAGTAATGGTAATAATAAAGGACCCAAGCAGGACAAAAGGTTGGGTGACCAGACAAAGGCGGTGTGATTAATCCACTGGACGATCAAATAACAACTATACTTGTTTTCAGGATTTAAACTATCGCCCTCCCAGGTTGCCTACCTATTTTGGCGTCGGCGCCAGGTGTGTTCGTGAGTTCCGCAGACGACCTTGCACGCCTGAGTGCCACCCGCAGACAAGCGGTGCTTAACACCATTTTCCATTTATCTT